>JAOBRG010265203.1:0-16335 GCA_027574985.1 Umimayanthus nakama | reverse complement strand
CCCCCTCTCTCTCCTAGCTTTGATATTTATAAAATAAGAACAAGCTAAAACAATTAGTTGCGATCAAACTTTACACAGAAAAAAATAAGCAGAGTTTTTTTAGTTACAGCTGACATTGTATCTTCGATACTCATAGAACTAAGAACATTCAGTTGAAGCTAATCTTCTTGGAAATAGTTAAACTGACAACGAAGCTAAGCTATTCAAAAAAAATTAAGTAACGTTTTTTTCGTTAAAGCTAAATTAAAAGCTGATAAGATACAGCTCTTTCTAAAAAGGTTGTCATAGTAAATATAGTCAATACTGGAATCGAAAGGAACCGTAGGGTTGAAGCAGCCTAAATAAACCATAACTGTCATAGCAAATTGCAAAACATAGAGTGCTGGTTCGTCATATTGTCGCGGCGATATAGAGCAGCAACCTTCAGGGGTGCATTATCACTCATTATGACTGTGTACGTACCCAAGTTCCTTTCGGTTCCAGTATCGACCATTGACTATGACAACCTTATTTGAAACAGTTGTATATCCTCCTTCTTTAAAGAAATGTGAAGAATTTACGAACAATAACTTCATGCTAATATTTTTTATAAAAGATAAGTAAATTTTACTTTGTTAAACCAGCTTGTTTATAGCAATGAAAAAAACTTAAGACCATATCCAGTTGAAAATAAGTTTTGCAAAAGAAGCTAAGACTGATAATGTATCTTCAGTTTTTATAAAACTAAGAACAAGTTCAGACCACCAGATGAGGCTAAACTTGCCCAAAAAGTGAAGTATATCCTTAGTCTAAACTGATTACACTGATGCATCTTTAGTGTATATTTGTTCAAACAAGAACAATTTAAGAAGAAGCCGTTCTGATTAAAAGGTAAGTAACGTAATGCTAGTTAAACCTGAAGCTGTATCTTCAAAAGTTACAGAAATAAATTCAAGTTAAGAACAATCAGTGCTAAATGTTTCTAATATTTGTTGTTTACAAACGACAGAAACGAACAAGGCAAAACGAACAAATATATTAAAACTTTGCATCAAAAGTTAAGTGCAGTTTTCTTTGTGAAAGCTGGTAAAGCATCTTCGATTTGTATATAAATCAGAACAATTAGGAAACGATAAATTGAGGCTAAACTGTTTTTAAAAGGATGTAAAGTTTTCTTAATTATAGGAAGACTTGTTTTGAAAAAACTGTTTTTTCTGCGTGGATGCCAGTAGGTTGAATATGGCTGATAAGCTATGATTTTGCCTATGGTGTATGGTGACGTTTCGATCGTTTGCAGTTTGCTCCGACGAAGGGCTAACGCTCGAAACGTCAGCTAGCAATCCCGCAGGCGAGAATCACCATTACAAATTAACCTTTGTTGACCAAACCCATACTTCTTAATTAAAGTTGATACTGAATCTTTGATGTATTTAAAATGTGTTTGTAAACGTAGTTTAATAACTAAAGTTTTCTTGTTTAAAATTGATAACCAAATTTAAGATGTTTATAAAATTAAAAACAATCCATTGAGACTACATTTTGTACAAGATAAGCAAAGTTTTCTGTGTTAATGTTAATAATGTATTTTTTATATTTTTTCAAAAATCACAACTTACAAACAATTTGTTGAGGCTAATCTTTTTTGAATAGTTAGGTAAGGTTTTTATAAATTTAAAGTTGATATTGAATGTCTCTTTCATATTTATAGGAATAAGAACACCGGTTTTAGTTCACACTGATGATGTTTTGTAGTATCTTCGATATTTACAGAGATGCAAAGTTTTCTTAGTTAAAGCTTAATATACTGCATCTTTGATGACGTACCTCCATTTTTAATTAAGGTCATAACAAACTAAAATGAACACTAAATTTAGTATCAATCAATCGAGGCTAAACTTTTAAAGATATTTAAGAGAACTTTCTTAGTTTGGCCCATAATATATCTTCAGTATTTAAAGAAATGAGAACATTTTTTAACAAATCAGTTGAAGTTTATTTTTTAACCAAATTGATAAACTTTTGTAGTTAAATCTGTTAACAAGTGATTGATAGTTACAGAAACAACAACAACTTATCAGCGATCGATATCAGGCTATAATCTTTTAAAATGTTAGCTTAAATTTTCCTGGTTATATTTATAGAAATAAGAACAATTTAAAAACGAAAAAAACAAGGCCAAGCTCTTTACAAACCTAAAGTAAGTATTAACGTATTGGTACTGTATCTTCAAATTACTTTTTTTAAGATACAATTCAGGAGCAATCAGCTGAAGCTAAAACTTTTCAAAGAATTGTTTAAAAAAATTTCCTTAATTAGTTAAGATAATCATTAATGTCAGTATATTCAAGACTCTATCAAATTAAGAGTAATCAGTTCTGGTCGATCTATTTAAAAAGGTGAGTAAAGTTTTGTTAGTTAAAACTGGTAACCTGCTATTTTAAAATAAATCTTCCATGATTACAAACTTAGGAAACGGTTAAACCGAATCCACATGAGCAAGATTTCTTCACAAGTTGATTTCTACAAATTTACTTACTAGTGCGAATAAACCACTACACACGAGCAAATAAAACTTGTCAAGGAAAACTTGCTTGTGTGGAGCCGGCTATAAAAGAATCAGTTAAGGTTTGACTTTGCACAAATAGTGAAGTAAAGTTTTCTTTGTTAAAGCTGAGAATGTCTCTTCGATATTTAAAGAAATGGCAATAATTGGTTAAAGCCAACCTCTTTTTTTAAGAATAAGTAACGTTTTCTTTGTTATAGTTGATTGTGTATCTCTAATGTTAAGCACAAGTTAAAACAATCACTTCAGTATAAGTTTTGCGCAGAAATTTAAGTAAAGCTTTCGATGTAAGAAAGCTGATAATGTGCCTTCGTATACTGCATATAAGAAACTCATGTGAGCTTCTGTCCCTATAAAAAGAGGAACAATCAGTTAACGCTGGACTTATTAGAAACAAGTACAATTTGAGATCAGTAAGTTGAAGCTGCTTTCCGGAGAAAAGGTTTAGTAAAGATTTCTTAGTAAAAGGTTAAAATAAATCTTCCATGAATTACAAACTTAGGAAACGGTTAAACCGAATCCACATGAGCAAGATTTCTTCACAAGTTGACTTTTACAATTTTACTTATTAGTGCGGATAAACCATTACACACGAGCAAATGAAACTTATCAAGGAAAACTTGCTTTAGTGGAGCCGGCTTTAAAAGAATCAGCTGAGGCTAAACTTTGCACAAAAGTGAAGTAAAGTTTTCTTTGTTAAAGCTGAGAATGTCTCTTTGATATTTATAGAAATGGCAATAATTGGTTAAAGCCAACCTCTTTTTTTAAGAAAAAGTAACTTTTTCTTTGTTATAGTTGATTGTGTATCTCTAATGTTAAGCACAAGTTAAAACAATCACTTCAGTATAAGTTTTGCGCAGAAATTTAAGTAAAGCTTTCGATGTAAGAAAGCTGATAATGTGCCTTCGTATACTGCATATAAGAAACTCATGTGAGCTTCTGTCCCTATAAAAAGAGGAACAATCAGTTAACGCTGGACTTATTAGAAACAAGTACAATTTGAGATCAGTAAGTTGAAGCTGCTTTCCGGAGAAAAGGTTTAGTAAAGATTTCTTAGTAAAAGGTTAAAATAAATCTTCCATGAATTACAAACTTAGGAAACGGTTAAACCGAATCCACATGAGCAAGATTTCTTCACAAGTTGACTTTTACAATTTTACTTATTAGTGCGGATAAACCATTACACACGAGCAAATGAAACTTATCAAGGAAAACTTGCTTTAGTGGAGCCGGCTTTAAAAGAATCAGCTGAGGCTAAACTTTGCACAAAAGTGAAGTAAAGTTTTCTTTGTTAAAGCTGAGAATGTCTCTTTGATATTTATAGAAATGGCAATAATTGGTTAAAGCCAACCTCTTTTTTTAAGAAAAAGTAACTTTTTCTTTGTTATAGTTGATTGTGTATCTCTAATGTTAAGCACAAGTTAAAACAATCACTTCAGTATAAGTTTTGCCCAGAAATTGAAGTAAAACTTTCGATGTAAGAAAGCTGATAATGTGTCTTCGATATACTGCATATAAGAAGCTCATTCATGTGAGCTTCTATGCATATAAAAAGAGGAACAATCAGTTAACGCTGGACTTTTTAGAAACAAGTACAGTTTAAGATCAGTAAGCTGAAGCTGCTTTCCGGAAAAAAGGTTTAGCAAGTATTTTTTAGTAAAAGATTAAAATAAATCTTCCATGATTACAAACTTAGAAAACGGTTAAACCGAATCCACATGAGCAAGATTTCTTCACAAGTTGATTTTTACAATTTTACTTATTAGTGCGGATAAACCATTACACACGAGCAAATAAAACTTGTCAAGGAAAACTTGCTTTAGTGGAGCCGGCCTTAAAAGAATCAGTTAAGGCTAAACTTTGCACAAAAGTGAAGTAAAGTTTTCTTTGTTAAAGCTGAGAATGTCTCTTCCATATTTATAGAAGCGAGAACAACTTAAGAACAATCAGTTGAGGCTAACCTTTTTGAAAGAAGTTGAGCAAAGTTTTCTCTTGATAAAACTAATAAGGTATTCTGGATGTTTATAGAAAGGAGACCAATTTGAGACCAGGTAGTTGAAACTATTTTCTACAAAAAATGTTAAACAAAATTTTCTTAGTTAAAAATGATAATGAATCTTTGATGATTGTAAAATGAAGATTAAGATAAAACAATCAGTTAAGGCTAAACTTTGCACAAAGTTTTAGGTAAAGTTTTCTTTGTAAAAAGTGATAATATTTCTATGATATTTATGGAAAAAAGAACATTTTTGGGATAATCAGTTGAAGCTTACATTTTTGAGAAAAGGGTTAAAGCTGATAAAGTTTCCTCCATATTTGTAGAAAGGATAATAATTTAGGATCAAACACATAAACTATTTTTTATAAAAAAGGTTATTATCATTTTTATAGAAAATATATTTTCTGTATTAAAATTGATGATAAATCTTCGACTTTTATAAAACATAAAAAGAAACAATTAAACACATTTTGTTTTAAAAAGACGCAGCCCTCCAGTCGTGAAAAAAAGTAACAAACGCCGCGGCGTTCATTTGAGTTGAAACTATATACAGACTCCTATAATATTTCTGAAATAAAATACAAACCCATAACTGTTCATCAGTAGGATACCTAAAACGTGTGCAATTCTACTATTGGTTTCGGCTCCATTAAATCCTATACCAATTGTAGACCATTTTAGGAGGAGCCACCCACCATGTGAGCACAGTTACTGAACAATCGTTTGTATAGGCAAGGAAAATTGCCGTTAATAAAAAGTTAGCGTCCAACGTCAGAAAACAACACAATGAAGTAATACGGTAGTCAGCTATAGCAACAAGAACAATTTAATACCAATCCATTGAGTCTAGTTTCTGCAAAACAAGATAAATAAAGTTTTCTTATGTAAAATAACCATCAAATTTTTTTCCTATTAAAACGAATGACACTATAAAACATTCAGTTAAGACTAAACCGCCAACACAAAGAATAATAAAGTCTTCTTTGCTTGAGCTGAACATTTTTAACCATATTTATAGAAACAATAACAATTTAAGAAAAAGCCGTCGAAGCTACTTGTTTTAAAAAGTTAAGTACATTTTAGGGTTAATTGATCTAATTAAAACTGATAATGTAACTTCGATATTTGTAGAGATAATAACAACTGAAAAACAATCAGTTGAACAAACCCTTTTAATAAAATTTTAATAAGATTTTCTTGCAATTGGTAAAACTGATGTATATCTTCTATATGTATATTTATAATAGAAATAAGAACACTTTAGGAACAATCAGTTGAGGCAAACCCTTTTGAAAAAAAAGTTTAAGTTAAGTTTTCTTTCTTAAAGCTGGAAGTGCTTCATTGATGTTTGTACTGATAATGTGTCTTCGTTATTTATAGTTTTGAGAACAATTAGTAGATAAAAATGTTTCTTCAATATTTGTTGAAATTATAACAACTAAGAACAATCAATTGAGCGAACTTTTTAATAAAAGTTTAGAAAGGTTTTCTTGGTAAAACTGATGTATATCTTCCATTTGTATATTTAAAGAAATAAATTTTTTTAGGAACAATCAGTTGAGACAAGAAAACCTTTTTGTAAAAAAGTTTAAGTTAAGTTTTCTTTCTTAAAGATGGAAGTGCCTCATTGGTGTTTGTACAAATAAGAATATTTTAATTAAGTTTAGTTTTCTTAGTCAAAGCTGATAATTATTATCTTCAATATTTACAGAATAAGAACACTTGAAAAAGGATTATTTCATGCTAGGCATTTAAACGTATCCTTTATAATTTTGTTGGTTGGCGCTGATAAAATGCGTTTGATACGTTTAGAAATAAAAACAGTGCAAGAACGATCAGTCAAGGTTAAAAGTAATGGGTAGTTCTGGCCGCTATAAATATATCTTCAATACTTGTAGAGGTGAGAGTTACCGAATCTGTTGAGGTAAGATTAAACAAGTGAAGATGAGTTAGTCAAAGCTGCTAGGCATCTTCCATAATTATAGAAACAAAAACAATTTAAGAACAAGGACCGAAGTTTATTTACCTTTTACACATACATTTTTCAAGTACCTTATTAAAAACAGACAGACACAAAATGTAATATAAAAGGAGATTGGAGGGTACTAAGTTGTTTTAAAAAGAAGTATGCGGTCCATTTTTACAAATAGGTTTCATACTTGCTAATTTGAAAGTATTTTGAACTATCTCAGTTGAAAGGTTTTCGTATAACAGTTCTTATTAAGTTGTGACTAGTAACGGGCATGTAAAAATAACCAGAGGCTTTCCAAGTTTAAATTAAGTAATTTCAGCTTCAATTTTATTGGCTGTGATTGTGAAAATGCGAAAACTATTACATGGGGGATCTTTCAAGTACTCCAAAGGTTGGTACTGAATTATCAAGAGGTTTTCCAAGGTTGGCAAACTAAATATTGAAAGCATTTGCAACAATGTGAGAGCCAGTAATAACATTGTTATTTGCAATAATTTTAACAACCCTTTGATTTTTTGGTGATCTGAAGTGAGTGCTCTGTTTAATACCCTTCCACACTCTTTTAATATCGACCATTTACCGTGGGGGTTAAAGAGTGCATATTTTCGAGATGGGTATGCGGAGCTGTCTTGTTTACATAGGACATAAAACTTTCCAAATTGCAATTTGGTGTCTATGTACAGCTCTACATATTATACTTGACTGGCCATCAACTTTAATTTCTATTCAAAGAGCTCCATTGTCCTCTGCTAAACTTTGCACTTTATTAAAGTTCGAAATGTGTCTCCGATTTTTGTGAAAATAAGAACAACTTCAAAAATTACGATGAGACGAGACAAACTTTTTGATTCGAATAAATGTTGTTTGTTATAATGTTGATGAGCTATAAAGCAACATGTTTCAATTTACTGTTTAATAAAATGAAAATGAAAACCCTTAGAACGTTTTTCATTCCACATCTTCCTGACTAACCTCATAAAAAGGAACCAAGCAAGCTTTTGAAATTTAGTTTACAGAACAGTACTGACGGAGGCTCACAATGTTTATGGCTGCCGTTACCATTCGTTCCTTCCTTAGTATGAAATAAAATAAAATCATAAAATATAGATTTTTATATTTCCTTTATTGTTAATAATCATTGTTGCAATGTACTTGAAGACTAGTTTTGAAAAAATCTGGGTTTTTGTCTACGTGGTCAAGTAAGCTGAATATGGATTTGATCAGCAAAAGATTAATTCATATGTTATGCTTTTCGCCTATGGGGTATAGTATAAATTTAGCTGACGTTTCGAAACTCTTTCGAGCATTAGCTCTTGGTCAGCTATGAAACTTCGTGCTGCAGTTAAGTTGTATTTCTATTGACAGCAAACTTTGTTTTCCAAGTTGCGCAGCTTGCACACTATCCGCCGGGTTCTTTTGCAACTTAATTGGACTTGTATGAGCAAAAATTTTCAAAAAAACGTATTATGTTGCCACAATGTTGAAACTACAGTACAGCTGTATATCCTCCTTCTTTAAAGAAATGTAAAGAATTTACTAAAATAACTACAGGCTTATCCTGTTTTATAAAATTTAAGTAAATTTTACTTAGTTAAACCAGCTTGTTTATAGCAATGAAAATAATTTAAGACCATATCTAGTTGCAAAAGAAGCTAAAACTAATAATGTATCTTCAGTTTTTATAAAACTAAGAACAAGTTCAGACAACCAGATGAGGCTAAACTTGCCCAAAAAGTGAAGTATATCTTTAGTCTAAACTGATTATATTCGATGCATCTTTTGTGTTTGTTGATTTAAACGAGAGCAACTTAAGAGAATCAGTTGAAACCATTTTGGTTAAAAAGTAAGTAACGTTATGCTAGTTAAAGCTGAAGCTGTATCTTCAAAAGTTATAGAATTAAATTCAACTTAAGAACAATCAGTGCTAAATGTTTCTAATATTTGTTACTTCTAAACATAAGAACTACGTCGGTAAGACGAACAGCTAAATTTAAACCTTGCACAAAATGTTAAGTGCAGCTTTCTTTTGTAAAGCTTATAAAATATCTTCGGTTTTTATTTAAATCAGAACAGTTTAGAAACGATCAGTTAAGGCTAAACTTTTTGACCTACTTAATAATATTTAAAGTTTTCTTAATTATGGGAAGAGTAGTTTTGAAAAAACTGTTTTTTTTCTGCGTGGATGAGTACGTTTGATAAAGTTGGTTTTCGTCTAAGGTGTATGGTATTTAGCTGATGTTTCGGTGGTTGCATGTCTGCTCCGACGAACGGCTAACACTCAAAACGTCAACTAACAATCCCACAGGCGAGAAACATCAGTACAAATTAACCTGTGTTGATCAATCCCATCATCTTCGATGTTTATAAAATTCAAAACGATAAATTTATAGAGAAATAAGAGCAATCATTTGAAGCTACACTTAGCAAAAGAAATCACTTAAAGTTTTCTTATTTAAGCTGATAGTGTTCATTTACATTTATAGAAATACCGAGAATAATATAGACCAATCAGTTAAACTAATTATGTATTTGTAAAAGTAGTTTAACAGAGTTTTCTTATTTGTTTATAGAATTAAAAACAATCCATTAAAACTAAATTTTTTACAAGATAAGCAAAGTTTTCTGTGTTAAAGTTAATAATGTATCTTTCATATTTATAAAAAAATTTACAATTTAAGAACAACTTGTTGAGGCTAATCTTTTTAAGTAGTTAGATAAAGTATTTATAAATCTAAAGTTGATACTATATGTATCTTTCATATTTATAGGAATAAGAACATTTTGATCAAGAGTATTTTCAGTTCACACTGATAATGTAGTGCAGTTTTTTCGATATTACAGAAACAAAAGCCAGTTAAGGAAAATCAGGTCGGGCTGAGCTTGTTAAAAATATATATTTAGTAAGTTTTCTTGGTTAAAACTGACAACGAACGTTCGATAGTTATAGAAACATAGACTTTTTCTAATCTATAGAGATGCAAATATTTCTCAGTTAAAGTTTATACTGCATCTTTGATGACGTACCTTCATTTTGTAAAGTAATAATAAATTAAAATGAACATTAAGTTCAGTATCAATCAATCGAGGCTTAACTTTTTAAGATATTTAAGACAATTTTCTTAGTTATAGCCAATAATATGTCTTCGATATTTAAAGAAACAAGAACATTTTTTAACAAATCAGATGAAACTATTTTTTCAACCAAATTAAATAATTTTTTCGTAGTTAAACCTGTTAACGAATGTTCAATAGTTACAGAAAAACAACAACTACTTATCTGCGACTAATATAAGGCTATAATCTTTTAAAACTTTAGGTAAAGTTTTCCTAGTTAAAGCTTATAGAGTATACTGGATATTTATAGAAATAAGAACAATTTAAAAACGAAAAACTGAAGCAAAGCTCTTTGTAAACCTAAAGTATATATTAAAGTACTGGTAAAGTATCTTTGATTTACACTTTTTAAGATACAATTTAGGAACTTTTAAAAGTTAATAAGCTTAATAAGTTTAACTTTTTAAATTTAGTCTTCAGATGTTTACAAGTATAGAGAAAAATCGTGCAGTGTATTTTAAAGTGCAAAATATAGAGGAACACAGCTACTTAAAAACAGTAGAGACTAATCGCGTTAAGTAGCTGTGGTCGGACGGAAGGAATTGGTGATTGCTGTCAAGAGCAAAAAATGCATGCAAGGACATAGCAAGCTGCTAGCTTTCAAACTAGTAGTGTAGAGTAGATACCAATTCTTAGACACAAAAACACAGAGAAAAAATTTCGGTTAAAGCTAAAAAAATTTTAAAGAATTATTTAAGAAAATTTTTTTTATTAGTGACGATAATCATTAATGTATGTTCAAGACTATACCAAACTAAGAATAGTCGATTCTAGTCGATCTAATTAAAAGAGGTAAGTAAGGTTTTGTTAGTTAAAACTGGTAACCTGTTATCAAAAAATAATACAAAAGCATACAGAAACAAGAATAATTTAAGGGTAATCAGCTGACCGAAAGGTCTTTAAGAAGTTTATTACGCTTTTGTTGGTTAAAGCTTTTAATTTATCTTCATTATTTAGAAAAATGCGCACAATTTAAAAACGATATAATGAAGACCATTTTTAAAAAAAAAAAAAAGTTGAGCTGAGAAAGTTAATCTTCGATATTAACCCTTGAATGTCTAGGGGCAGTGGGAGGCAAATGAGCCACGGCCTTGGTTGTCCCAACAAAAAAGTTTGAAGCTTTCAAGGAATTAAAATGAAAGTTTTAGTACCTGTAGCTTAATAACGAACGTATATTTAGACGTTAATGAATGACGTCATCATTTATAACTTATGGGTAACTAATTATACAAAATCTCCAGATGTTTCGAGAGGAAACTTCGCGATCGCTCCTCTTGAGTGGAATTAAAAATTCTGAGTTTACGACTAGCGTCGTAACATGAAGCGAAGAAGTCACCATGAATAAAATCATATTGACTGTTTAGAGGGGTTCCAGAGGAACTCGTTAATTTCTTGTCTTAGTGGTCATTGCTTGAGTTTTTGTCTGCAACCGAGAACTAAGACTCTAAAAAGATTCTTTTGTGGTAGCTATGTTTTCTTGTTAAACTGCAGACATTCTCAAAATCAAAGGAGTGGTTGTGTGTGTCTGCGTGTTCTGCTGCTTTCGATTTCTGATCTACAAACTCACTGCATCTTTGTGTTTTCCAGTTCTTGTCTTCAAGGATCTGCCAGTCTCTCCGTAATAAACAAGGTTACAATCTTTTTACTCGTATTTACACACGATGCCGCGTGTTTGTTCTTTGTTGAGGCGATCATTGTGTCATGGGAATGTAATATTGATGGTTTGAATAAGCAGAATAGTGCAGGTGGAAGCTCACAAAGTTCTTTTAACTACTGATCAATCGCTCCTTCGCTAAACATTACTTCTTTTTTATGAAACCTGTAAGTATAACAACCTTCACCTCTTTATAGATATTGTTTGTTAAAATGTAGATGAGCTAAAAACCTCTGTTTTACAATTTACTGTTTGATAAAACGAAAGTGAAACCCTTAGAACGTTTTTCACTCCCACCTCCTGACTGTCTTCATAAAACGGAACAGAGCAAGGTTTTGAAATTTAGTATAAAGAACAATACGGATGGAAGCTCACAAAGTATATATCTACCGTTATCGTTCGTTCCTTCCTCAAGTATAAAATAAAATCAGTAAGTAAATATTTTATAATTCCTTTTTTGCTGATAATCCTTGTTACAAATACTGAAAGACTAGTTCTGAAAAAGTTGATTATGGGCTTGATCAGCAAAGGTTGATACGGTATGTTTTCACCTGTGAGGATAGTGTTTAGCTGACGTATCGAAACCCTTTCGAGCATTGGCCCTTTGTCTTAGCATTAGATGAGCCATAAAACTCCGAGCTACATGTTAAGTTATTTTTTTTCGGCAGCAAACTTTTTTTTCGGAGTTGCGCGGCATGCAAACTGTCCGCCCAGATCTTATGAAATTGCAACTGAATTAAACTTCGTGAACAAACATTTTAAAACACTTGGTTTTTTTTCTAAAAAACATATCATATAATCACAGATTTTCAACTGCGATGCAGGCACATACCTTAGATTTGAAGAAGGATTTTGTAACACTGAACTTGCTGTTACAATTCTCTTCCGCGCTAGCGCTGAACTCTTTCATTCCGAGCTTGCAATGACGCAAACAATCAAACCGATTTTGTTGTGCTCGTGCTCATTATTTCGCTTTCTTAACTTTGTTTTGTCATGTTATGTTTTGTTATGTTATGTTATCAGTGTTATGTTATGTTATGTTATGTTATGCTATGTTATGTTATGTTATAGTTGTACAACACACACCCCATTTGAGGGAGAAACATGATCTTAAGTGCTTCAATAACTGTTTAAGTTATACAGTTCCGCCAGTTTCTGATTATTGTGGCTTTTTCTGCCGTTTTTAATGGCTAAATACAGCTCTTTGTACCGTAATTCACCAAAAAAAATCGCCGTGCCTATTTCTGATGCCCACGTAACTTCATTTAGTTGCCTTGGATTCTCTACAAAAATATTTTGCCTTTAAAATCATTTTAAGAAGACGCGCAAATTAGGGCCTAACTTGTAAAAACGAATCCCAAAAAATAAAATAAAACAGAAAACTGTCCAAGGTAGCGTATATGACCAGAAGACAACTGCGCTTAAAGAAACGACGCCTTTGAAAAAAGAAGTAAGTTTCTTCTCCAACTCCAAGTCTTCTTTTCCATGCACAGAGTTTTTTTTTTATGTCAAGTCAACGGCTTGCTATTATAACTCCCGACTCTTGAGAACCCCCCATCACCGCCCCACCCCTCCCCAGCTTTGATATTTATAAAGGTAAGAACAAGTTAAAACAATCAGTAATGGTCAAGCTTTGCAAAAAAATATAAGCACAGGTCTTCTTAGTTACAGCTAGTTAACATTGTATCTTCGATACCCATGGAAATAAGAACAGTTAACGAACACTCAGTTGAAGCTAAACCTTTTCTAAAGAGATGCAAAGATTTCTTAGTTAAAGCCAATACTGTATCTTCCATAATTACAGAAGTTTTACTGACAATTTAAGAAGAATCCATTGAAGTTAAGCTTCGTACAAAAATTAAGTAAATATGTCGTAGTTATGTCTGATGATGTATCAATTAATTGATAACAAATCGAATTATAGCTCAGAATGTGTCTTCGATATTTAAAGAAACAAGATCATTTCATGACAAATCAATTGAATGTAATTTTTTTAAACAAATTAAATAATGTTTTCGTAGTTAAATTTGTTAACATATGTTCGATAGTTGCAAAAACAAAAACAACTTATAAACGATCAATCTGAGGCTATAATCGTTTTTAAAAGTAAGATAGCTAAGCTTTCGTTGTAAAGCTTATAATGTATCTTCGATATTTATACAAGTAAGGAAAAGTTGAGGCCAAGCTTTTTTAAAACTTAATGTTATCTTTCTTCTTGAGCGGTGTTTTCAGTTTTCCGTACATAACTCCGTTAATACGTATCTGAGACCCACAAACCTATATATCAGTGGAAAGCTGACGTTAATGCGGCTGTCATTTTTTATTTTCAACCATTTTTAGTTTGTTTATGAGATTCAGCACAATTTTTTACTCTAATTCTGTACTGGCAATTTTTAATTTAATGCGTCATTAATTGTCTACAGGTGCATGTTTGAAAGAAAATTCCATATTTGAAGAGTAAAAAACTGCCCTGATTGAGTCATAAAACTGCCCTGATTGAGTCATAAAAAATGATTGGAGCGGAATTCCAAAATTCACCAGGACGTTTTTCATCATCAGCTATCGTTTTATGAACTTGCATTATCGCAGTTTTAGCCAAAACATGTCTCGAGAAATCCACTCCTTAAGCACGCCGCACGTCAAACAATTTCACTTCCGGTAAAACTGACTCTCGTTCGTCATATCTCGCAAAGTATTAAACGTATTGAAAAACTTTTTTTTTGTTATAGAAGCTCATGTAATGTATTTTTATTTTCTGCGAAAATCTCATTTTCGAAATTGTGAACCGTTCCAACGTGAACGGTAGCCTTAAGTATGTATTAAAGAATTGGTAATGTATCCTCGATTTATAATTTGCAAGTATCAGTTTAGAAACATACAATTGGTTAAATCTAAACAATTTCAAAGAAGTATTTCGGAAAATTTCCTTAGTTAGTGCTGACAATCTTAATGTATGTTCTAACAATATTAAGCTAAAAATAATCAGTTCTGGCCAATCTAATTTGAAAAAAGGGTACGTTAAGTTTTGTTGGTTAAAACTGATAACGTATTACCAAAAAAGATACAAAAACATACAGAAACATGAACATTGTGATTAACTGAACTGACTAAAAACTGTACATGTAGATTTTTCGAAAAATTTATTCTTATACTTTCCTTAAGTCTCTATTCTCATTCATATTCCAATTTGAGGCTGCAAACACATGTTTTCTACTAATCTCAGTAAAACTTGCTATACATGAAGCTTAACTTAAACCAAATTTTTTTGAATTTGAAAAATCAATGACGGCGGCCACTCGCACTCCGGACATGTTGTGAAGTGACTGTTGTCATAGCTTCGGTTCTAAATTAAAACTTGATTGTTGTTATGGAATTTAGCTAGCCCAAAGGTACTTGCATGCCAAAGCTTGATCTCTTACGTGCAACCGTTTGGAAAATCTATGAGGGGGGGGGGGGGGCCAAATGACCCCCGGCCCCTTCCCTTTGGTTAGTTTGTTACATGAAGTGTCTGAGAGTTAATAATAATAATAACCTTTTTCAAAAAGTCAAGTAAACCTTTTTCAGTTAAAACTCATAACGTGTTTTTGTTATCTATAGAAACAAGAACGTTTTAAAAACAAAACTACTTTGGACTAAACTTTTCAAAAAGGTAAGTACTGCAGTTTAGAAGTTAAGCGTAAGACTGTCATATCAAGTTACTGTTTAACATTTCTTTTAAGGTTACCGTTCATGTTGGAACTGATAAAAATATCGAAATTTAGGATTTCGCAAAGTATAAATATACATTAGTTAAATGAAATTCAAGTTAATCACTCTTTTTGTACTTAAAACTTCAATATATACAGGATAGCATAGATGAAAACTAGCTAGATTATGAAATTTCTCATTCGTTCTTCATAACAGTGTAACTAGAAGCACTGAATTACAACAATTTATATTGCATTTTGACCAGTAATCTGTGTTCACAAATGTAGATAAGAAAAAAACTTTGTGATCTACGCTTGTTTTCGGAATTGTACAGAAAAGTACATAATTATCCGTTCAGCTCTTATATAGGACTTTGCAACTGACATACATTTGTATGAGCTCAACTTTTCAAGCCTTTTCTTCTGAAATCCTTTTGTTAGAGTGTTTCAGTTACATCGTAGATACATACCTTAAATCACTTCTGAAGAAAAACGTCTTAACAACGTGAGCTTTTCGTTGCAATTCGCTTCGCTTTCAGTCTGGGAGCGCATTAACGCAGACAATGCTATGCTCGCGCGCATTATAAATTTGCATTCTAAAGTTTTTTCTGTTTTTGTGTAATAGACTAACCAAGGTTGGAGAAATATACTTTTAAGTGCGTTAATAACTGTTATCATTACAGAGGCCTACCTGTTCTTGTTTACTGTTGCTTTACCGGTGTTTTGATTGGCTAAATACAAATGCTGTGTATCGTATTTTCTAACAAGTTATCGTGAGCCGGTTGAGATGCGTGCGTATAATCTTGAATACTGTAGTTATGTAGTGCATAAAAAACAAACAAAAACGGCACTTGCAAAATACACCTTAACTTGTACAAATTACTCCCCATATTTAAAAAAAAACTGTTCAGTGATAGCTTACACGAAGATGACAACCACTCTCAAAGAAACGACGCGTGGAAGAAAAAAAGTAAAACTGCTTCTTAGAAGCGACATTTTTGTGTACATGTAGGAATACTATAATTTCAGTTGCAACTCATAGGAATAATACGAACACGAGCTTTTAAAAACCACGAAAATGGAATTGCAACTAATGTTTAAAAATATCAATTAGTTGAAGATATCTAATAGGTTCTGTAATGAAAAAATGTTAGTTTTTTGCAAAAACACATCCGATTTTTACCTTAAGGTTGGTTTCATTCTTTCGTTAGTTCTCTCTGAAAATGCGCCAGTTGTGCATTTTAGAGAAGTTAAATATAAAAACTTTCCTCGGACCCCCCTAGCAATGATTGATCATATTTTAGCTGGACCAACTCTGAACTGCTTCCGCCGGGCCTGTATTGTAAGCGGCAATTTCAGGGTACGTCA
>JAOBRG010265092.1:0-14130 GCA_027574985.1 Umimayanthus nakama | reverse complement strand
GAGCAGAAATTGCAAGATTTTTTGTCATGTTTAAACAGATTTTTAGTTGATTGTTTGAAGCTTGCCCAACACTTTGTTAACCAGAATCTAAAAAAAAAATTTTAAAGTTTAACAGTAGTTCGAGGGCATAAAAAAATCCTATAACAGTTATTATTTTGCATGTATATTTCTTTATCCTGCGCTTCTTTTGTTATCGCCTCGACATCTTACTGGATATTTTTTTAAGTGATTTCATTACTTCATTGGTCGCTTCTATTTCTGGGGTTGTAGTCCAATTCTGGCCCCATTTTCTTCGCTCTTCGCTGCGCTCCGGGGGACTAGGCCCCCTTGCGGGAAAATTGGGGCCTAGTCCACCGTAGCGCAGCGAAGAGCAAAGAAAAAATGGGGCCAGGCGGGTTACTGCAGGGTTTTCTAGGATGTTCTAAATACCTTTGTACTGACAAGATTACTGGTGAAAGATTTAAAATTATGTTGTGTGGTAAGGTAAGGAAAGAGCTGACTGAAAATTTCTTTCCTTGCAGTTGATAGAACCAGCATTTCATATATCTTATGAAGATCCGTATCTTAAATTGAATCTGGTTTATATTACTAGGCACTTGGTCCGGCTGATTAACGTCAGTTGTTCTGATAAATTTGAATATAACATGAAAACGTACAGCATTTACTACTGCCCCTTTGGGTTGAAAAAAATAATAAAACCGTCTATCGAATTTTGAAGTTAAAAACTTCGCCCGTATATTTGGATTAAATAATGGCAAAATTAGTTTTGGAAAGACCATCTCATAACGCTGAAACCTTAATTTTATGTGAAGCATTTTGACAGTTTAATATAACTTTCAAAAATGACTTTTTTAAACTTATTGTTATCTAAACTTTTAATTCTTTCCCAAGTTTAATTACAACTGATAATTTTTTTCCCTTGGTGATGTAAACAACTCAAATGGTACCTACACAGGTCTGCATGTAACCGGGACATTTTCCCTTTGTAAAGATTCGATGGCATTTGTGTAACAGTCGATGCCGTTTCTAAAAACAGTCTGTTGTCAGTTTCACGAAGAAGTCAAAGTCTTGATCTTTGAAAAACAACTACTACTAGTACTACTATTTATGACCAAACCAAAATTAACTCTTTAAGAAGAAACTGAATAACGGAAAGAAAACAAAAGCTAACTTAAAATAGAATTACCGTGTTTCAATCCCGTTACCGTTAGAAGTCTAACCCTATCACACTTGCATGACTACGCCAGCAACTTGATTCGGCGCCCCCCACATTATTTTTATCGTATGTATGTTACAAATGGTATCGACTGTTGCAAATGGCATCGCGGCGACCATTTTGAAAAGGGAAATAACGTATCTGAGCTAGACTACAGAAATAGGGTTTCAGTTGTATTTTCTTATTTCTCTTATTGGCTGAAAAGTACTTGCACAATTTGTTTCTTACATTTTCTATCCTTTGGTACATGTCTGGAGGAGGAAACGACAACTTCAGTGTGTCTATATTCTTCGTTCTGCAGTACTTCGGATTGTATTACCACGCTTGTAGAAATGGGGTCGACAAAACAAATGTCCAGTTAAACAAACGGCAACAGGCATGATTTACAAGCGTTTCAGATGACAAGAATAATAGCTAAACTTGCAAATTACTAAGTGAAGATCCCCATTGAAAACACTCATGCGCTGTAATCTCGGCCTTAGCAGATCTAGTGTCTTGGGTGTCGTCGAATTCTCATCACTTCACTTTGCTCAGTACTACCTTTATCAACCTTTGTTGACTTGAAGTGGAATTCGATTTTGAAAAATGTTCAATATCTCGGATCTCGAAACCGGATTTTGAGCCAACTGTTCAGAACAAGAAAGTCAAAAACAAGTTTATTTTCACGAAACAACTTTAAATCGTAGAAAACTTTGGTTAAAATGCTTCTCACGTTCATCCTGTATGTTGACGTACTGCTGAAAATATGCAGATAAAGATTAAAAGGAAACGCTGGTTCTTTAAAATTATGCAAATAATCAGCACCTAGTCCTAGATCCTCTAGACGGCCGGATCACCGTTAGCAGTGGCAAATTATTTCCAGGACTTGTTCCAAATAACTCGAAACGCGTTTGTGTCTGAACATCCTTAGCCTTGTTTTCATTTTATTCTTTTATTTCGCATTCTCCCCACAAAACTATTGTTGTTCTTTAGGCTTTAATTTCGAGGGTTTTATGGATATTTTGAAAACCGAAATGTTCTCTGTTTAGACAGTTTTTTAGCTACCATCAACACTTTTTCAAACATTTTTTGTTTGTATCACTAACATACCTGACGGCAGCAACGTAACTTTAAACTGCGCTCGATTTTAAACAAAGGAGCTACTTGTGAGACACTACAAGAGACAACGAAGCCGTTACATTAACCTGCAATCTTTTGGGTCTTAAGGCACCAGTACTTCGTGACGGGCTGACGAGTTCGTTGGGGGGATAGGATGGGGCAAGGAAGCTGCATCCTGACAAGTTTTTGACACGCTAAAGCTCGCTAAAAGGCTTGCTTTTTCTCTTCAAGGGATCCAAAATTATTAAATCGTCTTGCCTATGTGGGTACACCCTTTTTTATAAGAACAAACTTTATTAGAACACCCAGGCTGAGATTTGCCCAAAAGTTAAGAACAAACTAAGAATAATCGCCAAACACTTAAGGTGAGAAACTTATTTAATCCTTATAGGCAATGAGATGTACACGTATACGAAGGCCTGTTAGAATTTGCTGGGTCATGGAGAGCTGGAAGAGCGATAAGCAAGCTCGTGACGTTCGCGTGCACTTTACAGATAGTTTCAAATTTTTTCGCATCAGTACAGCAGAATGAAATAATTATAGCAAATACGCCTTTCTTAGCGCCATTTTATGGTTCCAAATGTAATTATTAAGAAACATTTTATGATTGCTGCTGTTTTTTCGGACATGGTTTGTTATTCAACCTTCATCTCGAAAACTGTAAACTGTCTTCAAGAGCTGGGAGATAAATGGCTATGAAATGGATTTTCGCTTGATTGATGGAAAATTTTGAAACGTTTTTAAAAGGAACATGCTGCATAGTTGTATGGAAGTCAGAAAGACCTTTGTTTATCACCAGCGCACATCACATGGTTTGACCTCGATCGGTCTTTTGTGGCGAGTTGCTTACTTAGTTTTTTATTTTAATTTGGAAAATAGAATTGTATCAACTTCAACAGGTTCGTAGTTCCCACTACGCAATTAGCGAGACAAGATTAATTGAGCTGGAGGTGGAACTTATTTGTTCCTAATTGAACTTCTTCGCTTTGGAAGCAAAGCAGTTTTCCTGCTTCAAGATATTGATAGAATCGAAGTCAGTTCACGCATTCGCGGCCAGTTTGTGAAAAAGGTTGTAATTTTATTTTCAACCGTGCGTGCAGCAAACAAGGTCAATGAGTTCTCGCTATCAAAACTACTTCGTTATTCTGAAACAAATTTTGGTCTGATTCAACGTCTTTGATTTTGGAAAACGTTAATTTAAAGCGGCTCCGGGGGAAGAACTAGATCTCCCATTGCGAAATGGATTGAACCAAGTAAGGATTTCCATGAAAAAAAATAATGTGTTCCATATTTTTTTACATTTCATTTCCTTATGAAGCGTTCTATTCGAGAGGAAATAAAAGTACAATTACTTTACGCGATAGAAATGATGCGTCGGCGTATACATGTTTTTTTGTGTTGTTTTGTTATTGAAAACTTTGGCAACCGAAAAAGGTTTTGTTTGCCTAAAATTTCACAAGTAACTGCATGGAAAACTTGGATCTTTCATAATTCCGAGCAGTAGCAATGTAGAGAGATTAAGTACTGAAATCACTTTTAATATTACAGGTTTTAGACAACTTTATTAGTTACTGCCATAAGAGCAATTTAAAAACAGTATAGGACTGAGATGCTTCAAAAATAGAGAAAAATTACCTACTAGCAAAATATCTGGTTCATTAATGAGTTGTTAATTAAACTTGAAATTATACAAGTACGAGATGTTAATAGGAAAAAATCTAAACTTAATTTTGCACTTGCCATATTTTGTAACAACCAAATCACTTCAGATTCTTGAAGAACTTCGCAATCCAAGCAAACCTTGCAAGATGTGGCAAAGCTTTTTGTACGTTTTTGCAGTTTTCATGATTGACAGTGGTAAGTTTTGGTTTAATTTTTAGCCTTTAGACTGATTTAATTGCTACCTTAAATATTTAATATGAAGTTGTATGGTCGAAATAGCGTGTTTTCAAGAAGCCTTAAATACAGATACCAATAGTGAAGGTTATAACGCATCACAAAATGTCAAAGAAATGTTACTGTTAGTCAATGCACAACCCTTTACGCTGGTAATACACAGTTCGTTTCTTTTTCTATAAACACGGACTGTTCAGTGTTAAAGTAGTTATGACGATAGAAACGTATTTATCAGTTGAACATACTGATGAAAATGTCCAATTCTTCAGTTTTTACACAACAAGCTGTGTGTAGGAGGTCGACTGAAAAGCGATGGAATATTGGCAAAGAGTCTACACAACTGGGCTAAACATTTTTGCTCTTCATGATAAATTGTATTAAAATGCCATTTCTAACTACAGGTTTGAAAATTAATGTT
This sequence comes from Umimayanthus nakama, assembly GCA_027574985.1. Classification (NCBI taxonomy): domain Eukaryota; kingdom Metazoa; phylum Cnidaria; class Anthozoa; order Zoantharia; family Parazoanthidae; genus Umimayanthus; species Umimayanthus nakama. The sequence continues at coordinate 9,502 of JAOBRG010265092.1, read as the reverse complement.
ACAGCAGATTGCTTGAAGAATTGGGGTGGAGATTAAGATTCCCAACTCAAAGTTGTCTTTTATTGTCACACTTTTGGTCTTCTTAATTTACTTGAACACGACAAATCCTGTTAAATGACGACTGGAAAGTTCACTTTGACGCTATTTTTTTGTGCTTTGCCTTTACAGAGTCTCTGACTTGTTCGTCAACTATCAGGCGCGCAGCGAGCCATTTTTTCCTGGTAAGCCCGGATTCCGGTTGACGAGGCCCGCTTAGACGCCCCTAAATTTTTGGAATAATAAGTCAAAATGGAGACGAAATAAAAATCAAAATTTCTCTTTGTAATGATGGATTAATTGAACCATTTTGTCTGTCCTGTACCTTCATTTTCCGAAAGGAAAGAAATTGGATGAAGAAACGTCTTAGGGTTTCAGAAAAACTGGTAAGCCCGGGCTTACATGGTCTCAAGGTAGCTACGCGCCTGATTACACAAAGAAACTTGAAGTTCCAAAGTTGTACAATTGGCGCGGTTTACTTCGACTATGTTCTTGTGTTTGTCCGCGTACGTGATTTATGGTTTCGAAATCTTGCGTTGAACGTATTTAAAGGCAAACCAACATGATTTGCAGTGCGTTAGATACAAGACGTTGAATACAAATCATTGTCCTTCTCAATGTACTGTTTATGACCAATAACGCAACTTTTAAATGTACTGGATTATTATTTTGTTCCTGTGTTACATGCTGATTACCTGTTATTACAATCAAAAAGCCAAGCAGGCTTAAAGAATTGTCTTGATAGGTTAATTTTGTACACCAAAATCATGGAAATTAAACTATAATATAAAAAACCAAAAGGTATGATATTCAATAAGAATGGGTGTACGCGTATTATTCCAAATCTGACTAAGAACCCGTTTACGTCTTCATAAAAGCCGACATGCAAAAAGAGCATCAGACAAGAACTTGAACAGTTCTTTGAATCATTTATTGTGTCTGATCCATCAACAAACACGGAACCGAGTTTTAAAAAGTTCTAATACTCAATAGTAAGAAGCATGTCCCCAAAAGCCCCACCATCGGAAAGAAATTGGCAATGGGATTTATTAAAAGATGCGTTGTAGCATCAAATGAATGGTAGAAATTAAAAAAAAGATTTTAGAAAATATTGACAAAAAAAACCTTTCGTTAAACGATGGGACACTCTAAACCTCTTCCACTGCATTACTAGTTCAAAAAATGAAAACATCAAACAGCGTGAAAAGTATATTTTGGAAGTGCTGCATGTAGAATCGTACAGCAAGGAAACAAGTAGAAACAAATGACTTAAACCACTTTTTAAAATACCTTGCAAAGTTGAGTTCAATAATTTTTCACAATTTGTTTTTATAAACACTTATTAACTACCTTTTTTTGTTTTCCCTAAGATTTTGTACTGATGACTCTAAGTAAACAAAATGTTGTGATGCAACTAAAGTTTTGGTTCTCTCTTCAACATAACTTTGATTTTTTCCCCATTTTTCCAGCAAAGCAAGTTGGGAAGTTGTTAGGTTGTTCCTGAAGCGGAACTTCCAAACTTGTTTTCTTCCAAGGAGTACCTTGAGAGCCATTTCTGTTGCAATTGGCAGCAAATGCGGTATTTTTTTACATTAAATCATCAAACCAGTTTAAAATGAATATTCGAAGCCACATAAATCACCTTTAAGAAAAACTAAAATGAAACAGACTTAGTATAACCACATAACATAACATTCTCTCATTTGAGAACTTCAATTGTTTTTGTATCAAACAAGTCAGAGACTTGTTGATCACTTACAACTCAATATATTTTGACATTAAAGTGTTTTTAAGACTGTTTTAGGGCGCGTGAGGAAAATGAACATTCTATCATCATCTTTCAGGTGTTGCATATGACTGCTACGAGTGTCCATATGCCAAATCCTGGGATGAGTGTAACCGCAACATGAAAGAGACACACTGCTTCCCCTATATGTGTGCCAAGGTGCATTTCAGGAGCATGGATGGTACAACAATGTTGTTTGCTCGAACGTGCCTCACCGACCATCTTTGCGAGAATTCCAATTTCTGCAATGAACGTGCCGATTGCCAAGTTGAGTGCTGCAATAATAACTTTTGCAACGGTCTGTTGTGAAAAGCCAGCCACATCACATGCACAGCTACAGCTATTTTTTTCAAACGATGACTGAACGGATGAAATCAGTTCACCCAAAATGTTTTATCGTGTTTTAGAAAATGTTTGAGTTTGGGTAATAAAGACTGTAAATTAGAAGCAATAATATATCTTGATAGATCCCATAAAATATCATTGAAAACCATGGAGGCGAAACCCACATGTAGTTTCTAGTAAACATGGAAATATGGGGTCTGAGACATCTTTTCTCACCATTAGCATGCAACAAATAATTGAATAATCAATTTCCTTTTTCTGTAAAATATATGTAGTTCAGAACAATGTCTTGGTAAACTCAGTGATAGGCAGTTGCTTCATGCTTTTCCGTTTTTCAAGTGGAAAACCTTGTAAAAAAGCTACAGCTATACTACTAGTACCGTTCGTGCTCAATTTCGTTTTCGGACCTGCAATGTATCTCTGCTTATGCCAGAGATCCATACATCTCTGTTAAAGAAACAGAAAACGAATTTTCTGGTCTGTGACTTTGATGGAGTTTAAGTGAACACACATTCAAAGTGGTTTCACAATCTTTACAGACTATTTGCTATGCGCTCCACTGCTCTCTGGCCCTTCCATTGAAAATCAACAGAACTGCCTGAAATTGCCCCACAGACGTCCTAGCTCGTGAGTTGTTCGTGGAGTAGATGACTTCAGCTTTTATAGCAGTTTCTTTGAACGACTCGACGAACGACTTTTCTTTTTTGGACTACACAGGTTGTCTCTTCCTAGCAAACTGCATTTCTTATTCACCAAGTGATTTGATCAAAAAACTATTAAAGTCAGTTGAAGCATATGAAACAAAGCTTTTTGTTCTAAGATTTTGTGAAAAGCGGAAGTTTGAAGCGTTTGCCCTTTGTCGGAGCAAAAGTCCTTAATTACAAATTACCTTATGTAGGGATTTACAATAACATTAGAGCTGCCAAATATCATTCAAAATGAAATACTTTTTCGAACCTGAAATTAAACCTCAATGAAAGCTGATTATATAGTGTCCTTTTTTACTTTCCATATCTAATGCGGTTTATTGGCGTCCTTTGGCGGCACTGGTAGTTTTCTTCAAGTTTTAATTTAGTCAATAAATTTAGTCGACAACAAAATGATCTACAATCCGACTTGGAAAAAAAATTGCAGAGCTGCAGACGTTTTAGAAACCCAACTACTGATAAGTTGCTGTTTTAATTTTTAATTTTTTAAAAGTTTTTTACTGCTTTATTGTATCCGCTTTAGAGTTGCAAAGGCACTTTTTCCTAACTGTTTTCAGATGAGACAGTACAAAATTATGCAAATAACTAGCCCATGGATATGTTCTTAATTATGGTAGTATTTTGTTCACGGATGGAATACTAGCTTCTGAGAACCTAGAAAAGTATTTTTGGTTTATTCCGAACAGGTCTCGTGTTGCGTTTGTGTCGGAGTATCCTTCGTAGTCTTATTTTTCAATAATTCAGTTAACCTTGCATTCTCACCACAAAACTATTGCTAATGAGTAATGTTGTTGCATTCTATCGTTTTAATGAAACGTTCTGTCTTTAACGGTATTTTGGTAAGCATCAACTGTTTTTATATTTGTATCGCCAATACGCCTGACAGCAACAAGGTAGTTTTAAACTGTGCTGGACTGGAAACAAAAAAAAACTTTATGAAACACGACAAGAGATAAGGAAACCGTTACATAACCCTGTAATATCTTGGAGAAGTAGTGGAGCTAGAATTTCGTTAATTGGCTGACAAATACGTTGGCCGAAGGGATGGGGCAGGGAAACTGGGCACTGATCCTAAAACGGCTTGCTTCTTCTACTCTTCAAGTCAACTTCCTCTCTTCTTCAACTCTTCAGTGAATTGTCCTGTTTTTAGGTGTGTTTCATAAAATATTCACCAAAACAGTGGCTTTTTAAGGACGTAAAATGAATAGTGTTTTGTTATTTTAGGTTAAACTAGTACAGTAATTGTTCAGTATTTCAGTTCATTTCACTTCAATTCATGGTTCACCTGTAGTCTGTCAGGAGATTCATAATTCTTTCTATATAGTAACTGAGTTTGTTTGTTAGGCAGTTTTCCTTGCTCGTTATTTGTGATTCCTTAATTTTGAGGGTTGGTTCTAGTTTTTCTGACATGCTTTATTCCACTTCCATCATGGAACTTATTTAAACACCAATCACTTCAACCAAGTTATCAACCCACCAATCATTCAATCAATCAATTGATTCAATCAATCAATCATTCAATCAATCAGTCGGTAATCAATGAATTAGTGAATTGTCATGGATCATCGTTTGGTTGGATGGAAAGTTTGAAATATCTTAACGAAAAGGTTACACCATCTACTTGTATACCAACTTTCACAGAGAGAAATGTTTAGCACAGCATGTCACATGGATTCAACCTCGGTTGTTCTTTTTGAGCGAGTCAGGGCTTATTTATTTTTAGGTTTAATTTAGAAAATAGAAATGACTCAATTTTAGCAGGTTCGTATCAAGATCCTACGGAATTTGCAATATTAGCTAAGCTGAACTGAAAGCGCGGTTTCTTATTGTTCTTAGTTGGACGTCTTCGATTTGGAAGGAAAGCAGTATTCTTGTATGGATAGAGTCGAAGTCAATTGAAGTGCTCACCGTTTTTTTAGATTGCTATAAATCGCTTTTTAGCTGTATAACAGATGCACTCAATGCTTTCCAAGCTGCCAAAACTACTCTGGTATTTGGAAACAAATTATGGTGTGGTTTAACTTAACGTCTTTGGTTTTGCAAAACGTTAACTCGAAGCGGCTGCGAAGAAATAATTAGATTTTGAATTGCGACAAAAATGAAGTCAAACATGGCTGAAATAATCTATAAAATTTTCTTTTTGAACTGTTGAATTTGAGGGGAAATAATAAACACTGATAATTCAAGTCTCAAGTTTAATATTTGCCACATAAATAGGTGGCAAGTCACAACTTGTTTTCAACAAGAGATTGTTCAGATGCAACGGTTTGTTCATGTTCTTTTCTTTATTAGAAAAACTTTATAAGAACAAAAAGGATGGGATTTCCTTAATTTTAAGAACAACTGGAATTTGGACTTTAATAACAGTTCAGAGCAATCACAACGCGGAGAGACGAAATATTGAAATATAATTTACCTAATATTCCTAGGCCTAGATACTAAATAAAAGCAAGGATGTGTTAATTTCACTTAGTTTTTTTTAAAGTGCAGCAACTTCATTAGTTACTTAATAAAGTAAGAACATTTTAGGCTCAATTGGAAACTGGGATGCTTAAAAAATTAAGAACAATAAGTCTTTGCAAAACATCCGGTTCCTAAAAAAACGTTTAATAAATTACAAAGTAAACAAGTACAAGGTATAATCAATAGAACAAAGTCGAGACTAAATTTTGCAACAATTGCCATGTTTTTTTGGCATGACCAGGTCACTTCTGATTGTTAAGGAAGCTCGGAACTGTACACACTTCATAAAGATGTGGCAGAGCATTTTGTACGTTTTTGCCAGTTTCCTCATCGCCAGTGGTAAGTTTTGGTTAGGTTTGTTGGTCCTAAGTACTCAATTTATAACCTGAACTTTTTTGAGCCCCGGTTGCACAGCCAGAATTTTGGTGTTTTCAAACGATTCAAATATAGTTTCCATATGTCAACGTTATATAAAAGCATCACAAAATGTCAAACTCAAAATGTGGTTTCATCCATTTCGGAGTTCCTGCAATTTTTGCAATACAAAATTCAATAAACTGAAAGCGGCACTTCGTATAGTTCTTCTTAAGATTTCTTTGATCTGCTATGTTGGTCTGACAACAAAGCAGCAATTTCCTTTCTGTTCTTGTACGGATACAGCCGGAGTCAGTTCTCGCAATCGCCAGTTTGTAAAAACTGTAAACTAATATTTTTTAAAATGCGGAAACAACTTAAGGTGGGATTTAAAGAGGCTCTGATCAACTGAGATTAGGAATGAATAAAATCTCAAATGATTGCGTAAGAGTTTGAGTCAAATGTAGATTGGAATTTCCGTTCATTTCGTTTTCCTTTGAAGCACTTCTGAAAGTATCTTTCATTTATTTATTTATTTATTTTGTGCGGTAGCATACAGGTAATTTCGATGCATCGGTGTACAACCTGTTTTTGTTTTTTTTAAAACTCTTTTTTATTATTATTCGATAAGAAGAACTCTAAAAAAATAATGAAGCATAGATCGCCAGGTACACGCTTTTTTTTTATAAGAACAACTAACTTTCGGCTCAGCCTTGGCTGCCCTTAAATTTTTGGCAACTTCAGCCTCAAATAGTTCTTAAATTGTTCTTATTTTCTGGTAATTCCACTCGGAACAATAAAATGACGCTAAGAATAAATACGTGCTTGCTATTATTTCATCCTGCTGTACTGATGCGAAAAAGTTTAACATTGTCTATACATTGCCCAGTAACGTTCCAGCGCTCGATGACCCAGCTAATTCTAACAGGTCTTCCAATACACTGTACGTCTTGTTCTGTGTACAAGTATGTAATAAGCTTTCTCTACTTTTTTTGAGGAAAGTCTCAGCCTGGTGATTGTTCTTACCTTGTTCTTAATTTTTGGGCAAATCTCAGCCTGGGTTTTCTTATAAAGTTAATTTGTTCTTATATAAAAAAAACGCGAGGCCGGTTTAAACACTAGAAGGGAGAATATGTCAGTTTTATGTTTTCCCTTAAACACAATGCAACTTTACTCAATACTGCAGAAAGAATAATTTAGGAACAATAAGACTTTTGTGCTAGCTCAGATATTGAGAACAATAACGGGAGGCCGGTTTAAACACTAGAAGGAAGAATATGTCAGTTTTATGTTTCCCCCCAAACACAATGCGACTTTACTCAATACTGCAGAAAGAATAATTTAGGAACAATAAGACTTTTGTGCTCAGATATTGAGAACAATAACGGGTTGGAAGATTCCTAATTTTGGCACATGCAGGATGCGGCAGAGCGCTTTGTACCTCTTTGCCAATTTCCTAATCGCCAGTGGTAAGCTATAGAGATTCATTTATAACCTGACTATTTCTAATCTCTAGTTGTATGTTCAGAATGTCTGTGTTTTCAAAACGCCTCGAATACAGGCACCAACGGTCGAAATTTTTAAAGCATTACAAAACGTCACAGAAATGTTGCTCGCTACTGGGTCAAGTCACAACGCCGTTAACTATACACACTTCGTTTTCTTTTCCGAAACACGACCTTTTCAGAGTTGAAGTAGTTCTGATGAGAGATACTTACACATCAGTCTAAATTTAATGAAAGCTTGTACATTTTTGACTTTTACATAACGAGCTATGTGCAAGCGGATCAACTAAAAAGCAATGGAATATTGGCACGGGGTCTCCATAATGTGATTATACAGTGCTTGCTCTTCACGATAAATTGTAAGATACACTTTTTAACTGCATGGTTTTATGCTCGGCAAAGAATTAAAGAAGAGAAGATTGCGAACTCCAAGTTTATTGTCAAACGTTTCACTCTTTGGTCTTCTTTAATCACTTATACACGGCTGTCCTGTTAACAGATGACTGAAAATATAGAAGTTGCTAACTATGTACGGTGCAGTTTAAAAGGGTCAATCAGTATACATCAAGTTAAGATTGAGAAAAGTACGAGTATAGGTGCATGAGAAAAGTAGCGTTGAAACTATTAGATTACGTTATATACAGTTTTAGTTGAAATATTTTATTCGAATTCCAGAATTCAGTTTCTCGATGTAAAAGATAATTTATAGAATATAAAACAGTGGGTGCTAAGTTAAGTACTCTACGCAAATCATTTCATCCTACCTGGATAGATGTGTAGAACCTAAAAAATAAGATTTTTTTTATCTATAAAACAGATAGCAACCTTTTAGTAAAAAGGTGTTTTTACAGAGTTAAGAATTTGTGAAAAGACAAAACTATTTTTTCTTATTTCTTCTTGGAGTTATAATGACGCCTTTTCTTGAGGTTAACCGGTTGCTGGTTCTTGATTGCGCCGACAATGCCAAAGGTTCTCGTCACTAATCCTTCTCTACCGATTCTTTAATTTGGTAAACAAACAACCAAAATTGAAGTCCAGAAGAGAATGTGCCAAGTTGCTTAGTTGTATAATTGTTTATTTTGCATTTTCTTTATTTGTGCTCCGTACATCAGTGCTCATACCTGATTTATGGTTCGAAATCTTATGTCGGGAAATTATTTCAAGACAAGCCAACATGTTTTGCAATGCACTAAACACAAATGATTCTCCTTCTTAATGTATTGTTTATGACCTATAAGGCAGCTTTTAAAATAGTGTACTGTACTATTTTTGCAGATCAACTTTGATTATTTTTTATTCTTTTTTGTTTAACGTCAATCCTGGAATGCAGTTTTCAAAGTTTTTGGATTATTCCAGCAGCGTACAACTTTTGTCTATTATTCTTCAAAGGAGTTCTTTAAGGGCCATAAATATCTCGTTAAGAAGAAGTTCATGCACACATCGGAGAGCGTGTAGTTTATTTAGCGACTACAAGCAAACGCAATATACATGCACAGATATATTCAATACATATTGGCCCAATTTCAAATCAGCTCAAAATAAAACTTCGAGTCCATATCAGTCACCAAGAAAAACAAACGTCAAATAACCATATAACTCGAGACATTCTCTTAAGGATTTCGACTGTATTTGTATCGAGCTAGTCAGAGACTCGCTAAACCAAGCGGGATCACATATATCACAAAATGTGGAGACCTTTTGAATGGTCCAATCAGTAATTCTGCAACTGTTTAGTTTTAACAGAAGGCGCTAATACGGGCCAAGACAAGAATAGAATAATCAGTCAAGATTGAAAACTAGGCAACCTTCTATTGTTCTGCGGCATTTTGCTTTTCCCACATTTTTGTTTAGATTTTCATATCATGCCTGATACATCGACATTTTCACAAAGTATTGTTAAATTAAAAGTTTAAAAAATTAAAATGGCCAGTGCTTCACGAAATCTGTCATATACCAAGCGACAGTGAGGTTCGAAAGAGAAATACATCGGCCTGACCAATAATGATTTTAAAGAGCGATTCAACGGGCACAAAACTACTTTCCGACATCCGAACAAGCGCAACAACACCGAGCTGAGTATAAACATCTGGAAGTTAAAAGACCAAAAAAGACCATACAACATCAAATGAGCGATCATCCGCAAAGCCAAAGCATACGGCAACAAATCTAAGCGGTGCTAACTCTGCACACTCGAGAAATATTACTTCATTTGCCGGCCGGAGTTTGGGACACTCAATAAGCATTATAAGCTTTAGCAATACCTGTAATTTTACAAGGTCATGCGAATAAAGCAATTTAAAACTATC
>JAOBRG010264981.1:0-16337 GCA_027574985.1 Umimayanthus nakama | reverse complement strand
CCATCATCCAACAACCTGCTTAAACAGATCCAACATGTTGCATCCAAGAATGTCGGATGTTCGACAGATCAACATGTTTAAGTTGGGTCACTGACATGCGGATGAAGTTGGGTCAACATGTCAAATGAAGTTGGGTCAACACGTTGGACGAATGAAGTTGGGTCAGCATGTTGGATAAAGTTGGTTCAATACTTTGGATGAAGATAGACCAATCTGTTGGACAAAGTTGGACTAACACGTTCAGTGAAGTCGAACAAACACGTTGGAAGATGTTGCACCAAGATATTAGAACATGTTGAATCCGCTTATGCAAGCCTTAATTGCAACTGAACTTGGTTATTGTTCTCGACAAATCTCATTTCTGTATATACCATCGTTACAACCACCCCCCGGTTCATTCCCACCATTACTTCCTAAGGGTTGGTCACCAACATTCGACAATACGGTCAGTCTAAATCATTAAATACAACCTCAGCTGAACAATAGGAGTGGTTTATTTCTTGTTATTAGGTCAATATATCGAACAATTCAATAAATGGCTCGGAATCTGTTTACAGCTAGCGCTCTTCCCAACCCACAAACTCGTATAATTATTTTTTACATATTATGAATATATTCAATTCTACGTACGTTGTATCCGGAGATGTGCTCTTTCACAGAATGTTTTTTTGCTCCAATTTTCAAAACCGACTACTGTTTCCGAACTGAGACTAAACCAGCAGAGTTAGAAAACCTCCGCCCTTACTATTACTTAATAGTATTTTGAAAGGAGTCAAGCTTTTAGTTGGTTTTCAAGAAAATTTTGGACGGCCTTTTTGCAGGCGGTATAATTCTTTACAGCCGCCCTTACTAAACGAAAGGAAGATTTGATGGAAGGGGAACTTTGCAGTGTTTTGGAGTAGCTTCACTCATTTCAGTTTGATTGTCACAGTTTCAGCTTTCCTAAAGGACCGAGAAACAGTGTTTTTTTCCAAGAAAAATCGTAATTCATGTCTTTGTTTTCTTTTGGTTTCTTCTTTGATGGCAATTCCTGCATTGCACCAATAGGGGGCGGTCGATTTTGAAAATCGAAGCAAAAAGTTCGTTTCTTTCTGCAAATGTTACGTTCATAACGCCGGCGCCATAGTAAATGTAGATCTAATGTTGTTTTGACATGTTTAATAATCGAGTTAACGATGCTAAAACACATCACGAACAACAGAAGCAATATCATGTACATCTAGTACACCTACTCGTTTCGTCTTAAGGTATGTGTCCGTCACGTGTGTCCACTCTATTAGTACTATAATACACATCCGGGAGTCCTTAAATAGTTCATAGTTTTCTTATTTTAACATGTTATATTTAACGCTAATGAATAACGCGAAGTTGAGCGGACGTCATGCATTTACCAAGTTTAACATGCAGTCAAAAACAGACCAGAAAGACATAAAGTTTTAGAGCAAGCCGTCCATTCTTTATATACAAAGCAAATGGGCGTTGGAGTTCCAGGAGTCTTCGGGCTAAACAAATACATATAAATAGTGCTACTAAGTATGGAAACAGACCCTTTTCACGGTTCCTAAGACAATTGAAAACCTCACATTAGCACTCTGTAATTGTCAGAAATGGAAAGAGCCGGTAAAAGTAAATAAGTGCCGAAAACATGGGGATTTAATATTAAAAACTGGCATTAGTGAGTTTTTAAAAACAAAAAATACCCCGAAATTTTAAAAGAAAATGTATGAGGGTTTCATGAGATTGAGGCTGGGATGGCCCAACGCAAAATTCCAATACATTCTCTGTTAAATTTTCAGTTTTTAAAAACTTTACAAGATCTACAATTTTCAATGTTAAATCCCCAAACTTTCGGTACTTACTAACTTCGACCTGCTCTTTCCATTTCTGACGCTTACAGAGTGCTAACGTCAGGTTTTCAGTTGCCTCAACTGACAGTGAAAAGGGTTTATAGTAGTTAAGAAGTTGTAGTGAATCGTACTGACTAGGTATGGTACCATGGCGAGTTTATCTAAATCATATGTTCACTATTCAGCTGTTCGCTCGTGCTCATTTTCTTTCGTTCCGGTTCACTCAAGGAATGGAATGGTAGTTGCTCGGCCATATTCCTGAAACCTACCCTTAACTAAATATGAAACTAAGGATTCTCCAGAACTGTTATGGCAAGTTCAAGGATCCTATGCAAACAACAACAAATTATTAATGTATCCAAACTTTTAACAGTTAATTTTCTGGTGCTGCAGCTGGAACCAGTTCAAAGATTTTGAAGGAACTTATTCTCAAGTCCTGAACTACTTTTTTTTTCAAATTCAAAGACTAGACCTGCCAGGATCTTAAGGCCCGCGGGAACAGTGTATATTCGACCTCATTAATACAATAAACACTTCATATTTTGCTCCTTGAGTGAACTGGAAACAGAGAAAATAAACATTAGCAAAGCAGTCTGTTGATGCAAGCCATTTGAAGGAATCCTCTGAGAATTTTTTGTCACAGTATTTGTATCACAATGAAATTGGTACTAGACGCAAGGAATATTCCAAGATCAGGGACCGCACAGCAACTTTGAGATTGGGGGGAGCGGGCACATTAGTGACTTGATACTTGGGGGGGGGGGAACAAGACACTTTTCCATACTAAGTCTATAATTTTTAGAATACGTGCCCCCCACCGCCCTCCCCCATCCCCCTGTTCCGCGGTCCCTGAAAATAATCATGTCTGTATTGTTAAACGCATTGTTCGAGGTACCGACATACACCGAGCAATTATCGATAAAGTGAATTGCTGAGGATGACATCTTCACCAGTTGTTATTTCTGGGAAGCAACAAGAAAACGACAGAGAAAAAGAATTCATTCAAACAATAGGTAGCTAACGGCTTTAAACCCGGACGTCAAAAACATAATTTGCTTGATACAGGATGCACAAGAAACCAAACTTCTTCTTTGCAAAAATACAAACGATAGAATTTCCAAATAGCTTTCTTATTCAAACTGCACGAGAAAAACCAAACACGTAAGCTAGATCCAAAGATTTTAGATATTTGGTTCCACTAACATTCGTTATGTTTTATGCGGCTCTCTGGGCAGGCGACTCGTGTGAGCTTAGCAGAGTAATTTTTCGGCACTATTTTCATAGAAACAAGGTAACGAGGCTAGTAGGGTGATAATGTAGTTCTCCTTTCTATGCGTTCACGCCAGGCGAGAAATCTCCGGACATTAGCATTAAGCAGCAAACTACCGCTTAAAACACATGCGTTAGGTCAACAAGAAGTTCCGCTATAAAAAGCTAAGCTCTTCTCTTTACGCTTTGAAATTCAAATCACAAATTCAAATTCCGTTATAACTCCAACAAAGTTTGTGTAAATATAGCCTCCTCCTCAGGTAACTCTAGAAGCAGATATAGCAAATGATGTAGCGGATAGGGTGAATGGCAGCCAATGAAGGCTAATGATGGTAAGGAGTTGGAGGAGAGAAAAAAGATGTGGGAGGCATTTTCTTCGCCTCAGTCCCCTACTTATCACGCATTAATCTGTATTAACTATCATTTAGCCTATCCACTTCATTATTTGTCAGAGATGCCGGCGGAGTGTAAATCCGGGGTGTAAAAATAAGTCATTTCCTTCTAAAATTTTAACATTCCAGGATCTGACTTGAAAATGTAACAAACAGCAAGAAAATAAGAAACGCAAGTGTTCCAGTTAAGCGATGGCTGCTAGTGGTTTTCTGTTGCTTTAAGCAAACTTTTAGATGTTTTGCAGTAATGAAAACTGAGAATGAAGCAAAAAATTGAAGATGTGACCAGGTCGATCATACGTAACGTCTTGTTTAGCTGGAATGTTTTATTTTCAGTTTGTCTAATAAAAATAAAAAAGTTTCCGGTTTGTGCGACCTTGGCCATTTTAAAACGGAACTTCCTATTTCAAAAAGGTGTTTTTGCACAACTTTGAAAATGTTTACAATCCGTGAAGTGGTCCAGTAATCTGGGGTTCGACTGTTAACAAAGATACTGCGTAAGTTAAGAGGTACAAGTCAGTTTTTCTAACAATCAGAATTCTGTAGTACTGTGGGAAATGACAAACTTAATAGTGTGATTCTATAGGCTATAAGTTTGAATTTATTTATACTCAATACTTGGACACTTCATGCTCTAAAGTAAAGTTCTAAACATTATATACGTTAAATTAGTTATTTATTCATTTGGATTGTGGACGCTGTACCGTGTCTACCGGTGACTGTGGGCGCACACATATCTCAGCCACTTCATATACCCCAGGCTTGTTTCAGTGCTCGCACGGCATTCTGGATTTTAGTCATGGGTCCTAACTTGTTCTCTGTAAGTGATTCCAGCATCTCTTGCGTTAGGAGTAGAAGGGCTTTACCGTCAATTTCCTACAACATCCAACCATAACAATGTCAATTAGCACACTGGCACGAAAAAAAACTCCAAAATCAATGTGGAGACATGTTAGAGAGATCGCATACTTTTTTTAACTTTCGACAAATATTGTTCAGAAGTTACGCTTTTGATGTTGGTGATTATTATACTGTACTGCAGGTGTTCCTTTTGTACAAGGGTTCATGAATATAGACTTCGGGGATTCTCATGGATAAACTGTATTTTCAAGAATGCGTTTTTTCAAAAAAAGGTGTCATCATCCAAATTACATTTTTCAAGGACGTTTTAAGTTCGGTTTGAACTATGTGTATGTAATTAATGCAAGGTGGAGGAGGAAACAAGCAAGGGTGAGGATTTGTTGTCTTAAAGAAAAATTTACGAATTCAATTGCTAGTTGGGCAAGACAAGTTCGATCAAGTCATCACACTGTTTTCTTTTGCCGTAACTCTTAGTACCATATATCAACCCCCCCTGGTGTGGCAGGGCTGTAGGAAGCATTTGAAGTTTGGGAGGGGAGGAGGCCAATTCCGGTTGGCCTTATCCTCGCTCTGCTTCCTCTTTTCTTTGTTAAACAGTCCATTTCTTCATAATATTACTCATCTAATATCACTTGCCCCACTCACGATGTGTGCTTGCAGCAGAGGCTGGGCTCACAGCTCAGACACACACGATGTACCGTTACACCAAGTACCTACCTCCTTGGTAAAGGCCTCTGCGTAGTTTGAACATCCAATGGAGACCATGAAGTTGGACACCTCCTGTACATTCCACTGCCGCGGGTCCTTACCCGTGTGCGAGCTCTGATAGAGTAGAACCGAGGCTGCTTCGGAGTCCTGGTGTTGCTGGGCCGGCGAGGCGGCCAGGTTACTGGTAGATGACACCATTGAGTCATGGGGCGAGTCGGAGAACGATCGACCTGGAGGAGTACGCATCTCTCCCCTCACAGGAAGACTTGTGCTCGGAGACATATTTGGCAACAGACTCTGCTCGGATATGATTGGTTGAACAAATTCATGCGTCCTTCCATCACTTGTTGACGTCACGCCATTGTCTTTCGCTGAAACAAGAAAATTTGCGCTGTGAGTTGCACGGAATTGACTTAACCAACACAAGTTTGATCTAAGGTGCTTAATTTACAACTTCTGATAAAGGTTTTAACTCAAAATCTCAATTTACCTTTTCTCGCACAAGTTTGATCTATCTGCTGAACATACACTCAAACCCGTTGGTGACCATCCCCTTTGGTCAATGAGTCCCAAATAAAGATGATAAAAAGAACTTAAACCCGACATACTCGATTTACCTCTGCTGAGACACGTCTGGCTGCAGTATCCTAAGGGATATCTGGTGAAGTTCACCAGTTCAGGGCAGCAGTTCAGCACCTGACACACCCGATCAAGGTACGCATGGAGGTGGTCCGGTTTGTTCGCCACCCGCACACGCCGCATCAATCTCTTGCCATTTTTGCTCTTGGTCTCTATACACACAGTACCCCCCAGGTGCAGCTCCTTGTTCTTCTTGTTCTGGTAAAACTCTCGACTAAACAGCTCTAACACCTGCTTAGGGTTGTGGGCCGCTGACACGAAGTGTTGCAGGCACTGCCTCATGATGTTGTGTTTCTCTGGGCCACTGACACACCCCTTGATCGTGTCCGGTAAATTTCGCATCAGATCTCGGCTCAGGTAAGGCCCAGAGTAGCACTTCTTGTTGTAGTACACAGTTTCATTGGCGTACAGAACTTTCGCTGTAAAGAAGAACGTGGGAAACTTCTTTATAATCTTTCAGCAAACGTAAGAGCATAAGACTCTGTCTAATCTTGCTTGTATTCAAAACAACAGCAGGTAACGACAATCTTTAAAAAGGTTAAGGTAAAGCGACTTTCTTTTACGAGGGTAAGTTACTAACACTTGACAGTAGTTAAACTGATGAACACGTGGCCTTCAGTGCGCACTTCCTCTATCAGTGCAACGTTTTACGGGTATTTAAAGCTAAAGCTACATCGGATTAGAAGAAAGTCGAAGCAGACATTGGAGTCACCGAGGATTGACCCGGGGACCTCTAGCTCATTAAAATTTACAAACATATTTGTGATAAACCCTCACTAACTCTCAATCTACATATATAAGAAAAGTTACTTTATACTCTTGGATAGCTAAGACTTTACTACTAGTTTAACTATAGAAGAACACATTTTAAAAGAAGAAATTCCCTCTCGCAAAAGTTAACTTTCGAAAATAAGCCCATAAAAGAATGCTTCCAAGCAAGAATCGTTTCATTAAACACACGTTCGCGAGTTAATACACTGCAAAGTTTACTGTATATAAAGGGCAGTAGTTGAGTTAGTAGTTAAAACGCCGACTTGGAAATATTAACCTATCTCTTAGTGTTGAGCATTTGGGCAGGGTTCGGAAACTAGCAACAACAGCAATATCTTTCAGGGTTGTCCGAAGTCTTACGAATACTTCCAAAATACTTCAAGCCAGGGAAACGATGTACTTCTAACAAGACATTCCTATCACCCTTCTCCCTTCTAGGTTTGTAGGTATATACCAATCTATGTCAGGTTCAACTGATCAAGCAGATTTATTGAAAAGATCTTTAAAGGGGTGGTTTTGCGGGAGAAAACACGAAGTAAATCTCTATATGATTGACTTTAAAGTACCTTTCTTCTTTTGTGATTTATCGTCCACGGTTGGCGATTTTCTCTTGGCTGGTTTGACCGCTCTGGAGGCTGGAGGAGGCCTAGCGATGGGTTGTCTGGCGAGTTCTAGAGACGGGCCGTACCTTTCAACATATTTGTCTGGCATTGGCCTACGAGTTGGAACAACAAAAACATTTAAAATCTTGTTCTGCTAGAGAAGACTTTCAAAAATCAGCTAGATTTGCTTACTTCAACTTGCAACCACATTTTTTTCACCGTAGCCAAATTTATTTTGCATCTTATCAACGTATCTACGATCACTAAAGATGTGGCATATATGCAGTACCTACCCAGGAGGTTGGAGTGGATGCCCAACCGAAGAGCACCAGCTGACGGGGAAGATGTCAAGCGAGTCCATGTCGACCAGCTGGTCGTACGTGTCGTCCCACCCATCAAAATGGATTCTTAGAAGTGGCCCTTTCAGATCGGTGACAGTCCCTGGGCAGACCAGCGCTGGCTCTCTCAGGTCCACTGCTTCTAATTTCATCCCGACTCGAAATCCATTGGCACGGTTATCCTAAAACAGAACAACATGAAATCTGTTATAACGCAAGGCTTACTACCTTCGATTTGCTGCCTCTGGAAATTAGAAGAGTCATAAGCAATCTTGTTCTCTTAATCAAACACAAATCTGGCACTCTGAAAGTTAACTTAAAAAACAAATTTTGTACTAGTCATCACCAGCTATTAGTACTGTACCCAAAATTTCATCCAAAAAAATTATTGTACCTTATCTTCTCCTAAACAGACTCATTTTAGCGAGTTGTGGTTTTTCCACAGCACCAACCTCTCGAACATTCTGTCTTGGAACCTCGAAACTGCTTCAAATACACACCTATGTAGACACTCTATGTCAATTTTTAATTCAAGGACAAACGCCCCGTTTATCAGGCACGACAAATCAAAGGTTAAGCGGAGTGCTTCTCTAGCTTCTTGAGTTCTCAAAAGCTGCCATAACTTGATACAGAAGTACAACTAAAACACGGACCATTTCTTTGAAAATACTGCTACTTTATTTAGTAAAAAAACCTGCATGCGAACCGCTGTTCACCATTGTCTACTGCAGTTTCGACGTGCACTCCATAACAAAGTTGATAGCTTCCCAGCCATGTTTACGTATCAGTTTCCACACGGGCTTACATCCAGCGAGTTGTAAATGTACGCTAAGACAATACAAAAAGTGCATGAGAATTAGATCAAATCCAAATCTCGTACCTGCCGAAACAGCTCAGGTGGTGCCTCAATTCCTCCCGTTTTTGCCAAATACTCAGGCCAATTGAATGTTTCGACGCTAAAATCTAAACAGAGAACAAATCATACAAGGAATCATTAGAACAATTATTCATAGTTCCATGAGCTTTGTTTGATAACAGCATATATTAAGTGCAGTGTTTTTTTAGTTCAATTAAGCATCTACAACTCCATTAATTTAGTCTTTTCAAGCTAGATACTAAAACCATTAGTTATCATTGGGTGTTAAAGCGGCTGTTACATGGTCGTATTATCCGACAACATGCTCTTTTGAGGAGTTACACAGCCATATAGTAAGATGCGAATAAGAATTTTTATTCTTGTCTAAAATATCCTTGGAACCACTTTAGTTCCATGCAGATTAATAGAGCAACAGGTTAAATCAAATCATGTTCCGTCAAAACTATTTTCCCCTTCGAAAACCAAATAATTTCGAGTCTGAACATTCAGACTTTAAAAACTTTCAACCGAAGTGTACAGTTACGCGTATTTTCTTTTTTTCTTATCTTAGACGACCACAGCTACGATTTACTAAAAAATTGGATGCATTTTCCTTTTTTGTGGCTACTGTTGCATAAGCAAAAGCGTTCCACTATGTCATGGTCTTTGTAAGTAACTTAATAATTCAGCAAATGCTCGGAGATCAACGACTTGTCTCGAAGCCTCTTTCATTAGTTAGTTCTGGCAGACGACCGACACCGGTAAGTTGCGATCAATAATCGGGAACACCGACAACACCCTAATTGGGTCCGATCGGAACAGAACGATTAGTAATCGGCTCTAGTTGTTCATCTAACATGTGCTCTCCTTTACTGTACAAGTGTACGCCAATGAATACCTTAATACAACAGACAACAGACCAATTCCTCTACGTATTCTAAGCTAGTCATAAATTGACACGCGAGAGTCCTGATGTTTACGATGTTTTCGTGGTTGCTTTAGCTTGAAGCTCGTTGGTCATTAGGCACACTGGCTGTTCAGTTTTCAGTTTTCCAGCGAGTATATATTTTACAGGATCAAAGAGCATGTCGTGCTAGGTTTGTTTTTTCTCGAAGTTCGACGGTAATTAAGCACACTGGCCGAAACGTTGCTTTATTATGTAAGAAAACACCCGCAACAGCACGTCTTTCTGGGGTTATATAATTTATGCAAAATTTGGCAAACTGAAACTGGACTCACGCTCACTGAAATTAAAGTCGTTATGCAAACTTGCTCAATTTTGTTTACTTTAGATGATAACATGTATGAGAGTATGCGATAATTTAGTTTTCATTAACCAGTCTCACTTCAAACGAAAATTACGTTAAAACCAAAAAGAACCCTGCAGAAAAAAGATTACATCAACTGAAATTGAATATGTATCTTAAGATTTAATGTTAAAGATCAACGACCCAAAATGACGAATGTATTCATAATAAAAGTAGCCACACACACGTCAGGCGTGCCTGTTTTATTTTATCTACGTTAACATCCGTTGAACTGGTCTTATTTAGATAAATATAAGTTAGAATAAATTTCGTTCTGAAACTTTCAATAGTTTTATGAACCAAAAATTTTCTTGATTTTACGTCTTAGTTACAGACCTTAGCCTTATCACATCACTTTCGTACTTGTCATTAACATAACATACTATCTCACTGGAGTTTATTTCCTTGATTGACTTGGTTCGAGATTTTACTTTCTCAGATAAAAAATTCAAATCTTTACTAATTCAAACCATGTTTAATGGCGACATTTTACAATTAATTTTAAATCGTTTATAGTAGCCAAATTGGATCGGGAAAAGTTAGGTCAGTAAAGAAAATGTGAAATAAATGCTCACATCTCGCCCTATTACTACACCTTTTGTCCAAACTTTATTTTATCGCCCACTTCTTTAACACAAGTCTTTGTAATTTAAATTCATATAATTTTATACACTTTTGGCCGAAATCGTGAATAACGTGCGAAAAATGGCCAGTAAATCAGTTTGTATGTTTAGTACTTTGTCTGTTCATAGTTCAGACTATAATACCACCAACCGGCAAAATGTTTCCCAACTCGAGCATATTTAATATGAACAATATGAAGACATTTCCACGGCAGACACACCCAAACAGGCTGCTTGAATATTGGGCGGATAAAATTGCTACGTGTGAACTCGTGCCAAAAAGGGGTTCAACGTGAACTGTGATTTTACTGGTCTTAGATCCACAGGTCATCAAAACAGACTTAACTACACTAATTTATACGATCTCTTGTTCTGCATAAAACTAAATATAGTATGAACAAGTTCTAAAATGCTGAAAATGGTTCAGTGATACCTTTGAAAAATCTCGACTTCATAAATGTTAACCCTTTTAAGCCGAGCCAATGAATTAATATTTGTCTCCTACTTAAAGGATTAGTTCAAAACAATCTGTTTCGTTGTTAGAACAAGAACACGATCTTAACCTTGAGATGAAGTTCACAATTCTCCCAACCCCAGCAGAATCAAGACTCAGATTTTGCGTGTTCGGGTATGAAAGGGCTAATACGCAGTGTAATTTATATTGAAAGGGTAAAACAAAAAAAGTCCAACCAAGCCAGTCTTCAGTTTAGAAACTAAAATGTATGCAAATATCAGGCCAAAAATTTACAAACTTCATATTTCATCCTCCCACTATGCACATACTATAATACAATGATATTTATGTCAATTAAAAGAGTAAAATCAAATTGGTTTAGTTTTACACGAACGTTTATATTTAAAACTTTTAAAATTTAAACACACAACTCTTAATAGACTCTATCAAGTGCTTAATTGAGCAAAACTACTTTATATCAATTACGCCTCTAATTTAGTGCGACTTGTTTGAATATTTTACTTTTTTGTATTTTAGGGTAAGATTTATGTGCAAATCTATCAAACTTTAAGTGCTTACGCGGCGTTTCGCCCCGGTCCCACGGCTGCCCGTAGTGGAAAAGAAAATTTTATTTTCGCACTAAATTAGAGTTGAGCCTATAACTGGCCAGTTAGTACTTGGGGCTCACCGTCAGCGGGAGGAACTGTGTCAGAATCCTGAGCCCCTGAGGGCAGAAGCGAAGGTGGTTAGAAACAAGATGGAGAAAGTTTGGTTATTTTGACATCAGGGAAAGCAAAATCACTTACACCACGACTGCGTATGATGATTAACTGACTGCTGGAGAGTATTTGTGGTTATGCCGATGTTTATGAGATGTTGAATGCGAAGTTTAAGTGCATGTTTATTTGATGTAACCTATCTTATTAACACACGTGATTTGGAGTTTGTTAAACTAATACCTTCTTAGACTGTGGGGTAACAAAAAATTTCAAAAATATTTGTGAATTAAAAAAAAACAACTCACAAAAAAGCTTTACTTGTTCTAAGGAGCTGCTGAAAAGCATTGAACTCAACGAACTTTTCTATAACATACTTTTAAGCTTATCGAAACTGAGATTTTAAAACTTGCAAAACGGATTCAAATCAACAAAATGAGTAAACGTAAAACTTAGAACTTTATCGACTTGCAAGCTCGTTTGGCCAGGAATTTGTGCTGCAAAAGGTCGCGATGTGGTGCCCCCCTCCATTTGAGACTTATTCTCACAAACCTCTTTTAAATAATTTTAATTCTCTGGCTTTACAACAGCTACATTGAAAACAACTCCGATCATTCTAGGAATAAAATTATACTTTTGAATACACTGAACACCGGCACACATTCCATAGAAACCACACTTGTGCCTCATTACTCGAAAAGTAAGCCCCACAAACGATCTTTTTTAAAAACCCACGCTTTTTGATTTTAGAAGCTGATGGCATGCATTCCGTTGTCAAACGCACCTCCAAGAGGGGCAACGCTACTATAACGCTTCCGAAGGTGGTTATATTTTACTATAACGTACCTCTAGGGGGCGATATATCAATTCCATTCATTTTGCTCCATCCACAAGGGAAGATACTCCTGGAGTTTGCATGGCAAACGAAGTAGGTGGCCAGAGAGTCCACACCGAGCACAAAATAGTTGAAGCGAAGAGCCTTGATGACTGTTACCACGCACACGTGGCTCGGGTTAAATGGGTCAATTGCTTCGAACTTCATGCCAACTTTAAACTGTAGCTCGCCAGGCGCAGTTCCGGTTGAATCCTGCATCAAAGTGTGCAGATCCGCGTCAGTCGACAAATTTTATTTAAAGAACTGGTTTCACCTCACGGTGGGGTCTGGGCCGAGAGCGATTGGTTTTTCTCATACTTGAACTTAATGTCACTTTGTTACTTAATGATAATTGTCAATGTAATACAGAGAAAATGTGATACTCAATAAATAGCGCCGTCCGTAGGCGTTTGAAAAAAGTCGCAAAAGCCAAATTGTATACTGCCATCAAAACGTTGGCAATTCTGAAAAGATGAGTCTTACCCTCTCAAAAATACATTTGGAAAAATTTGTTTGTTATTATTAATGCAGTAATGCTTTCCCCAAAGCACATATCTAGCTTTGACTGGATATTAGAGCCATATCCACCAAATGTACAAAAAATAATGATGCCTGCAAAATCACAAATGGTAGACGTGAAGCGCTGTGAATGAAAGAGAATTAGAGTGAGGCTAGCTATCCCACTATGCATATGGCACACGAGGAGCTTTCATCACCCGCTTTCCTTCCCCCAACAAAAAACTTTCTTCACCCACCTGAACAAAGAATTCTTGTGGAGCATCAACCGAATTGGCCAGGTCATCAGCTAGAAACTCGTTCCACTTACTCAAACTGTGCTTCCACCCTGGATATCGAACAGCAGAACAATCAAATTATTATTCGCTGCATGTACAAGTAATCAACGATGTGTTGAACAGCTGTACATTCGTTTCTAACGAACACGTATGCAAGACAATGCCTAAACAGGTCATTTAGAAAACACAAACATTGTTGCTTGCTAAAAAGGGTGCCAACGATACTTTGTGTGTGTGCTTACAGTACCAGAATAGAAAACAGTTCAAAATTTATTATATAACATAACTGCATGATGGTGTACTCGTTCAGTGGCTTGGGAACCACCTATTTGTTAATAGATAAAACGATACGCTTTATTACACATACACAAATCCACTTAAATTCCATAAGGTAATCGAAAAACAAGTGAAAACTTCTTATAAAAGGTTACATCGAAGTAAAAATTACTGGTTCTTTTCTTGCGGTGTACTTCTATAAAGGCAAAGTCCTAGCACCATTCACTTTTAGTATGCACATATAGCTTCGTAATTTAAACAATAGCTTCCACGCCCTCGGGTTCTGGGAAATAACAAATTCACGGATACACCTAGACCACATATAGGTTTCATTTTGTCCTCACACATTTATTGAGCGATGCGTGTAGAAAGAAAAATATTACTCCTAGTATACAAAACGGAAATATTTTAAATTCTAAACAATACTCCACAAACTTTTAATTAACGCAATCACCTGAGCTACTGAAGACAAGTAAAATTGACCCTTTTATGATATTTGATCAACTGCTACAAAGAGGTATGACACTTTATGAAACAAATTGCAACCTACAATTATTTTCAATCTTCAAGACAATTAAAATACTTGACGTTGTATGGGTTTTAGTCAACGGGTTTAAAAGTTAGAACGGATAAAACCAATCATTTCTACTCTAGCTTTAAAAAACAAAACAGAAAGATCATCTAATGTTCTTCAAGACAAGCAAAATGGCTGGTCAATTGATGGGTTTTCATCAACTGGTTCAAAAGTTAGAACGATTAACACCAATCATTTTTGCTCTTCAAAACAAACAAAATGAATGGTAATTTTGTGGGTTTTCATCAACCAGTTCCAAAATTTAAACGAATAACACCAATCATTTCTACTTTTCAAGACAACTGACAAAATTAATGGTAATTTTGTGGGTCAGTTTCGTCAACTGGTTCAAAAGTTAGAACGAATAACACCAATCATTTCTACTCTTCAAGGAAATCAAAATGAATTTAGTCATTTTGTGGGTTTTCGTCGAATTGTCAAAAAGTTAGAACAATTAGCACAGCGTTCTTTCCCTTTGGTCAGGGAAAAGTTCCAAGACTTTTCCAGGTAGATTTGTGAAGCTTTTACAAACATACAAATACCCACTTTCCTCAAGAAGTTCCTTTGTTTGAAAGATTCTGGTGTTCTTTAACACTTGCAAAAATGCAGGAAATGTTTACGTTATGGTTTAACAACAATAACTTGGAACAAAGACAACCTTTTTGCCTAACTCAAACTTTGTTGCGCGACAAGTTGGCCAAGTACATGGTAATACGCGCAACAGCACGCACCAACTTGCAATGCAACAAAGCTGCGCTACAAGTTGGGTAATTTAAATGTTACTGTATTATTTTACCTTGAATGACTTTGAATAAACGTCCGTTTAACAGACTGAGGACGATGTCTAAACGCCAACCAATGCGTAAAAATTATACTCGGTGGACTGAAGAACCAAAAACTAAGGATTTTTCGAGGTTCCTATAAAAAAACTATATTTTTAATGATTCCCAGGCGTTAAACAAAAAATCCCCGAATTCAAGGAATTGCGATTTTCCAGGTGGTGTGCGTATCCTGATAGCAGCAGTCATGTCACTTTTCAGAGACAAGCAAAAAATTGTTGTTCCATTACTTTTTATTATTGAATCTACCTACTCATTCGAAAGTAAAAACACTTATGGTTAAGTTTGACGAACCACAAGTCGTGACAGTTGCACACTTACCAATTGGGGGCTGCAAGGTGTGTCCAACCAATGAGGACCAACCGATGGGGTGTATCTCCGCTGACTGGTAGTGACACCAGAAATCCTCGGCCACGTCAGGATCCAGGCCATCATAGCGCAAGCGCAGCCTGTCACCGATGACGTCAACTATCGTGGCCACACACATGGAATACATGTTTTTCCTATCAGCAACTTCTACCTTCATTCCCTTTTGGAACCGGTTGTAGGACTGGTTCTGTAACTAAAACGGGTAGAAGTGCAGAGTGTGACAAGGGGGTAAAAGATTAGGGTATTTAAAAAATAGTTGTATGGAAAGGGTTGGGTTGACTATTCAACTTTATCTCGAACGTTGCTGTCTACCAACACAAGCTGTAAAGCAAACATCCAGAGAAAGCTCCAGTTATGTGCAGCAAGAATATTTTGATGAGCCCTAAGATTTTAATCATTTACTATATTTTTATTTTGTATCTGTATTACTCCTAATCTTCTCCGACATTGGTATATGTTCTTTTATTGATTACCAAATACTGGATATCAAGTTTCTGGTAATCTGATTGGCTTTAGAACTACTCACGATTCATAAATCCTTTATCCTGCAGTTTGTCCAAATATGGAAACTGACTGTAAAACTCAGCTATTTAAAATAATCAATATTACTATACAGTCTCGTTGTGTACACAAAGAAATGGTTTCATTGATACTTGGAAAATCGAAAACAATATGTTTGCATAGATAGATCAAACTCGAGTCTTTTGCCAGTTTCATACGGGGTCCCCCAAGGTTCCGTTCTTGGACCCATTCTCTTTCTTTTATATATCAATGATTCCCAATATGCCACAAAATCTATCCATCTAGTGTTATACGCAGACGATATGAATCTTCTTGCTGATCATAAATGTCTTAAGAAATCTATATCAGTCTTAAATAGAGAATTAGCTTCTTTACAAGAATGGTTTCAGGCTAACAAGCTTACCGTTAACCTATCTAAAACCAAATTTGTTTTATTTGGCTCTAAACACAGGCTTGAGAACATTAGAAACAATGGTGCCAATCAGAACTTAACCCTACGACTAGGCAACCAAATTGAGAGAGTAACACAAACAAAATTCCTTGGTTTGATTTTAGATGAACATCTTACTTGGAATTCTCATATTGACACAATTACTCGTAAAATAGCAAAAACAATTGGAATCTTATGTAAAGCGAGACATTATCTAAATTTGGATATTCTAAAAAACCTTTATTATAGCTTCATTTACTCACACATCTCATATGG
>JAOBRG010264870.1:0-16340 GCA_027574985.1 Umimayanthus nakama | reverse complement strand
TGATTAAACCCATTTGTTCAGCGTACTCGCCCACGCAGATAAAACAGTTTTTTTCAAAACTAGTCTCCCAGTAATATATTGGAGGGCTGGCAATTAACGACAGGCTTTTTATGGAGGGCTGGCTTAAAACCAAGATGTAAAAATTTTCGAAATTAGTAAACAATTCCTCTAAATATCCTCTGTTAATGACAACCTTTGCCTCGCCTTCATGTAGAAGCTTGGTAACCTTTCGGGAACCATGAAAAGGACTATCATCGTAAAACAAAATTACTGCCACAGATGTTAAGTTTACGTGTATGCAGGTAACAATACGCAGGAATGATGGCGTTACCTAGACGATACATTTCGACGTGCATCGTTGCTTTTATGAGAAAAAGTAACATGTATTTTGTGGGACAAACAAGTCGCATTTCGTACAGCCTACTGGTTTATTATTGTGTATGCAATGTATACAGCCATTCACGGCCTTCGCTTTCTGATATGTAGTAATTGGGGGCGAAAGCGCCTGCCCGCTTTTCATTTCTGACGTAGCCAATAGTTTGGGGGTGGCGATCGAAATTTGCGGATCAAATTCGCACGTTCGCTGCAAGTGCGCTTGACGCTTTGATGAGTAACTGTTTGCATGTTGTCGTGCAAAGAAGTGCAATGCAAGCTATTACTCATTAGCGGCAAGCAAGCACGCTTCTATCGCGCTAAAGCACAATGTGACTCAGTGATTGAAAAGAGAGATAGGACTGAAACACAAAGGGGAAACAATGCAATTAGAGACTTATGAAAGTGTAAGTTGTAACTCGTTATAGCCATTGTGTGTTTTCCCGTCATTTTGAAACGTTGGCACTTATGGGAGGGACTTTTCACAAAGGGTTCGCGTCTGGCACTCTGTGATTGGTTGAAGGAGATTGCGCTAATTACGAACTTCAAAAGCTGATGCTAAGTTTTGAAACTCGCATTCGGGTACAGCTTTCGTTAGTGAGTGTTGGTGAGTAAAAACTACTAGTAGATTATTGGGACGTGCCTCAATCCTTTACAACCAAGATGACAAGGTAAGCTGGACATTTTGTGTTCGAGACGTTTTAGTTTAGAAGCTATTGGAAACTGTTTTAGTAAACGTTTTAGCTAGGAAGCTTTTGTAAACTTTTTAAAAAATTATTAAAAGTCGAAGTTTGTGCCGACGGTGAAAATTTACAGATATTCGAAGTTTGAGCCTCCAACTGCTGTACTTCTAAGAGTAACGATAAAAGAACCCTTGTGTTGCGTTTCAGAAGAGTACACGCTTTTTATGAGAACCAGTAAATTTTGGCCGAGTCTCGTTCTTAAGTCTTGGAACAGTTATAGCCTCAATTGTTCTAAAATTGTTCTTGTTTCCATCATATCAAATAATACGCTTGGGCACTGTCGTAAAAGATGTTCCGCACGGCCACAGTTTAAAGAGATTTTCTTCTCGGCTAACTCGGCGTTTTATACCTTATGTGTTGTGTTTTCAATAAACATTTGCAGTTACGTTTGGATCTGAAGCTTCCGAGCCTCGATTGTTCTTAGCCTGTTATTAATTTTTGGGCAAATTTTATCCTTGCTGTTCTTCTAAAATTGTTCTTATAAAAAGTGTGTACTCATCCAGAGTTACAGTTGGCAATATAAAACATATTTTCTGGACTGATTGAAACTAGAAAAAGCTTGTTTAGACTGATTTTCTCAAAACAGAAATTGTTTGCTCGGGCCTCGTGTTGAGTTTATAATATTTGCTCATGTACATCTGTTGAAATATGAAAAGGCCTTGAGAAAAATGTTGATGTTGAGTTTTCTTCGTTTTGTTTCAGGGTTGAAACTTCGCCCGGTTTGCCGCCCGGTCAGCAAACTCCATGAACAGCACGTAACTTGGCGTCGGAGAAAAAACACTTGCTAACAGGTAAGTTTTGTTATGTCACCTTTGATGGATACACGCTTTTTTTTATAAAAACCAGTAACCTTCGGCTGAAGCTGAGCTGTTCTAAATATGTTGGTGATTTCAGCCTCAAACTCAAATTGTTTTAAATTATTCTTATTGCCAAGTATTTTAAATTGTGGATTAGTTGCCCGGAACAAAACATGTAAAATGGCACTAAGAAATACAAGTTTGCTGTTTCATTCGGCGAAAAAACAAGAAACTGTCAATACAGCGTCTGCGGATGAGACGCGCTTTGCCTATCACTCTCCCTGTGCCCGATGGCCAAGCTAAATTTTTTTCTAGCTTTGTTTTCACGTACATCTCAATCTGTGTACAAGGAATCAATAAATTTCTTAAATTTTTCTGATCGAAATTTCAGCTTGGTGATTAATCTTGGATTGTTCTTAATTTTAAGGCAAATCTCAGCCTGGATGTTCTTATAAATTTTGTTTTTGTGAAAAAAGCGTGTATTCAATATTCAATTTTTTTCCACGATCATCCAATTTTGGGGATATGGCTGAATGTTTTCGACTTTTGATACCTTTCATCCAATTGATTTGATATTTGGTATACAAAAAGAACTTTTATTGTAGTTTCAACTTATTGAAACCACGTGGTGTTAAAATGGTTTCTTTGCAACCAAAACAAAATAAATGACGTCACAGCGGCCGCCATCTTGAATTTTCGCATATAACACTGAAAATGGTGAGAAAACATGGTTTAGGGATTGAAGTAAGTAAAATTTCAAAAACAAGGTGAAGTTGTCAGTTCTAAGGCGATAATAGTCGCATTTTTAACGTAAAAATTCACTTTTGTAGGCAAAACACGAGTTGCGTGACTTATTATGATGACGTCATGAGTCGTGATGTCACCTAATTTGGGTCAAAAGATGTGTTAACAAACAAAGAACAGTTGTGCCAAAAGTTTAAGAAATCGGTCAAAGAACAAAATCTTTAATCCAAACAAATCCAGGGGGGTCAGATTGACACCCCCTTCCGCCTTAACAACCGTACAAGCACAGCGCTTTCGCGAGGTTGCACTGATGATCATTAGCCGAGAAATAAATTGTTTCCATGATTTTTGGGCATTACCCAATCAACAAGAACTTCATTGCCTTTTCTTAGCCTCGCGTTATGTTCTTGGAGCGTTTTCAGCCTCGCTTCATCTATTGCATTTCTACTCTTACCAGGGTTGGATTAGTTTTGCAAAGAATGATTTAATTCTGTATAACCTGCCTTATTATACCATGTTTTTTCCAATATGACCAAAAGAGCCTGGAAAAAAACTTACTACATCTAAAAAACATCGGCAGCAGTTTTGAAATGTGGCTGCTTATGGGAAACCCATATTTTGGATTTGACCTTTCTTGTTGAAGTGCAAAGTTTCGTTCAATGACTTTTTTAGGCGTTTAACATTTGACTTTTTTCTTTTCACGTTGTAATTCATCCGGTCAAATTAAACTTATCGTACTTTCCTTTTACCCACAGCAAATCACCAACAACTGAAGATTTCCTAAGTTGAGTACCCATGAGGTATGTGGAATTTCTTCATTGTTGAGAAGACAGCTTAGACAGAGGAGAGTGGACCTTTCATTATTTATGCCACTGCGCGCGCGGTTGGGGGAGGGTTACCAAAAAGCAAAAAGGGGGACTTGCGCCATGTCTAGTTGCAAGAACGGGGTGGAGAATACGGAATATTTTCTTAGCTTTGGCAGGATTCCATGTAGCCAAGACGGGGATCATGCAGTTTTTGTATACCAAAAAGGGACAATCTGATTTTCTTAAACTGCTTGAAACTATAGCCAATGCCTCTTCGACATAAATAACGAACGGTCCTAATTTTTGTGTTCTACATTTTCTTCTCTTCTGCTCTCGCTGTTATTCTTGTTCAAGTATGTATAGTTCAAGTAGGAAAGAGTTATTCGAGTTATTGTTCATCCATCCACAAGGTTTTTTGCACGACTGCCTTCAATTGAAAAAAACAACTGTTCCGCCGCTATTGGCAACTTTCGTCGCGCTTCGCGCCAAAAATGTAGTGCACCAAGGTGGCTCGAAACCATTTTATACTCTCCGTGCGCACAATCGGTCACTCAATCTCCGGGGCACCGTGATGCCCATAAAGCATTTTTGCCTCCATAAAATAAATCAAACGATGACTGTTAGGTATTAAACTATCCATTGGACTAATTTATTGAACGTTTTTGTCTTTTTTCAAGAATAGTTGAGAGCTTAAAATCCCGTGTCATTAGCGTATTTTTTTTATCATTATTAAGATTTTCTTCAAATTTCCTCGGTGAAGTGTTTCAATATTTTGTGTACAGACAAATTTGATCGCAACAATTTCATTAGGAGAGAAAATAGGGGGGGGGGGGTAAACGAGCTAGTTTTCCGTAATATCAAAATGTGTTGTTTTCATTGTTAAAAAATACTGCAGCTTCGGGTTAGTAAAGTTGAAACGTTCATCACCAAACTGAAAGTCGGTTTTATCGTGTTACCAAATTTTAAAAAAGTAATCGAAGGAAATTGGACAAACAAGGACAAGAAATTTACGGATAAATTTACAAAATACAGATTTTGCAAGATTAAGAACTGCGCGTGCAAAGACAACATATGTTTTACAGCGCCTCAGTAACTGAGCAACATCGTGCGCGCACAAAAAAAGCTTAAGGCTACCGTTCACCTTGAGCGGTGTTTTTAGTTTTCCGTATGTATTTCCGTTTAAAAATTTTTGTTTTAAAAAGAATGCGAGCATCATAATTATAACTGTTTATTTCATTTCTAGACGTCAATGCGGCTGTCAGTTTCAATTTAGACCATTTTTAGTTTGTTTGTGAGATTTAGCACAATTTTTACTCTAATTTTGTCCCGGTTTTTTTTATTGATGTCGTATTCAATTTTCTGCAGGCATTTAAAGAAAATTCCCTATTTGCAGCATACAAAACTACACTGTTTGAGTCGTAAAAAATAATTGAAGCGGAATTTCAAAAAACGCCAGAACGGTTGTCGTCTTCGGTTATTATTTTATCAACTTGCCAAATTTGACGTTATGGCACTAAAAATTGAGGGAGCATTGATTCTTCACATTTTAGTAGTTTGTGCCAAAACTTGTCTCGAGAAATTCACTCCTAAAGTAAACTGCACGTCATACAATTTTACTTCTGGTGAAAACTTTCGTTCGTCATATCTCGCAAACTATTAGACGTATTGAAAAACATTTTTTTTACTAGAAGTTCATTTCATGTATATTCATAATCTGGGAAAATGTCAATTTCGAAGTTTTGATCTGTTCCAACATGAACGGTAACCTTAAGCATGAAAACAATATCGAGCCACCATAATGAGGAACACTACTGGTCTGTCGCAAATTGTTACTTTCATCGTGCGAAAAAGTAGTGCGCTTTCAATAAAAATACATCCGGTCTGCTGCAGATAGCAACTGTCTTTGTGCGGAAAGTAGTGCGCTTTTAATAGTTTTCTAAAAGATCGTGCAAAAAAGTCTACACAACAAAAATGATCCAGGCCAGGCGAGAAGAGAGGAAGTTTGGCTTCAACAGCAACAAGACGAAGCTTCAACGATTCCTCGCACCAGGTGCGTGATCAGACAGTCCAGCAATAATAAGTAATGATAACTAACCATAGCGGGGAGGGGGGTGGGGTGGGGTAGTGGGGGTCATGTTTTTCTTTTTGTGCTGGACTAGGGTAATTAAGCAGGTAATTAATAACATCGTTTGGAAATCACCGACTGTTCGACTCGGCTGCCAATTAGTTCTTGTGGATTGATGAACAATAAGTAGGACAATGAGCAGTTGTTGTTGTTGATCCGACAGGTAAAGCAGAGCAATGGAGCTTTTTGCGGGGAGGCGGCAGCAGACACGAGTTTCGCGAGCGCCTGAGACATAAGCCCGCTAGGGAGGGGGGATATTTTGCTTTCGCAATGCGGCTATGCAATTTCCTGCACTCGGAGCACATTGTATTATGCGCACAAAAAGAGCTTTCTGCATTAGTCTGCGCACCTCCCATCTTCTCTGCTCTGCCCGCCCTGTCTGATTAATTGCTGCCAACTGCAAGGACGACGTAGTTAAAGGAAGAAACGTTTGTATCAGTTGGGGAAGACAGTTTAGTCAAGTGCCAGGCAGACCTGCAACTTCTTTAAAATTATTTTTAACATTCGGTTCTGATGAAATCGAGTATTTGCCCTACATCTCAGTAGTCATTTTTTGCTACCTCAAGTTGTTTTTTACAGATATAAAGAACAGTTCAGAAACGAGTCTGACTGCTTCTTTTAGTTTTAAAAAAAACTCTTTCAATCTCGAAATCATTTCCTTTTTATTTTTCAGATATTACACGCTAAACATTTTCATTTACTTTCTTTAGTTTTCTTGAAACACCGAACTTTCGTTCCTAACAAGTATTTTAACCGAACAAAATTTTACAAGATGTTTCAGTAAACCAAATTTTTTTGCATTTTTGAGCCACTTTCAAATTTAGTGACGACAGAAACTTGCTACTTTTGTCAGCTGTTTGTGAGCCTGGGCTAAAAATTTAATGTGAACATGCAATTGAACAAATGTATGCTAATGGCGTCTATTAAATTGTTAACCAGACATTAATAAATATCGATATTTGAAAAAAGAACAGTTTGTTTGAGTTTCTTGGAGGATCTAACTAATGTCCCCGTCTCGCCTCGCTATCCCTCAAATGGACAACCTGTTAATCATTTCATAAATGGGCAAGGGGGCTTGGGGGGGAGAGTCAACTTGACCCCCCCTCCTCTCCACAAGATTTATCATAAAAATAGTTTAAGAAATAGACACTTCACTTTTTGTTCCCGTTGGGATTTTCAACAATAAATTACAAATTTGAATGTTCAAATAATCAAATCAAATATGCATGGAAAGATGTTAATCTTTGGCCAAGCTAGTTGTGTTCAGTGACAAGTTGTAACTTGGATTTTTGAAATTAACAGAAAATGTTTATTTGTATAGTTATTACCCTATCCAGACTGGGCTTTTTTGGTCTCAAAGAGTTTTTTTGGTGGGGGAAGGGCTGAAAGAGCCCCCTCCCCTCTCCATAGTTTCCTTTATATTCAACAAATTGCAACAAAATTTGAAAGGATTCATAATTGATGCTGATCTACAAATTAATAACTTAATTAAAGACCTATTGTTGATGACGTCATAAACAGAGAATTTTTAGCATTTTCTTCTTATTTTTTCTCTGAAACATTTTTTACAAACGACTACAAAAACGTCATTTTGTAAGCTATTTTGATGTTTATGACCTATTTTCACCACAGTGGTAGCTGTGACGTAAGGATTATTTCATTTCTTTGTTGCTGATTGAAACTTTTGGTTACCATAGCAACAGCTAGTTGCCTTTGCCAGCAAAACACGTTCCAAAATGTTTCCAACAAAATTTTTGGAAAAGTCGCTAATTTTTTGTTTTCTTTCTGTTTACCGCTAGAGAGTAACAACAAAAAATGTGAGAGGGGGGCTGATTCAGCCCCCCCCCCTCCTCAGTCTGGATAGTGTTAAACAGGAGAAGTATAAAAAAGAAGATGATAAAAAAGTGAAAAGAACTTTGTCAAAAAGTCTCAATTAGTCTAGCTTTTTTGCTTAGTTTATTAAGGCTAAGTCAGTATACCATCCAACTAACGTCAAGATGTATCCCTCTTATGATTGCCTGCATTGCAACTTTCGCTTATTGACTCTAGTGTGAAAATAAATTGAGATGGCGGGGACAGGGTGACAACACCCCCCTCCCCCTACTCCAATGTCCATTTGAGGGTTAAGCTTCCAAGTATTCTGTACAAACATCTAGTAAAACAGCATCTTTTTAGATCTCGGTTTTCAATTTTTAGTGAAGACGGTTTTGTAATTTTCAGTAACAATCTTTAAAACGTTAGACAGGTCGCTTTCATCAGTTACTCTTCCAACCAAAGTTGTAAATTGTTCTTGATTTTGATCAACTCGAACATAATTAAAACAAAACTTTTCTTAAAATTGTTTTTGGATTTTGGCAAGAAAATGTATAGCGTGTGTTTATCTGTTTGTACCAAAAAACAGCAAAAAGTGACAGAATTGCTGTAACAACCTTTTTAAAAAGGAATACTTGAGACTCGAAAAAAAAAATTAAACACTCCTTGGGTTGAGAATAAGGATTGTGTGTTTCTGCTAAGTTTGAGAATGGCAATGGAGAACTACCAGACGCATTGAAAGGGCACTGCAAATTATTTTTTAATCGTTGGTAAACAAGCATAGACCCCAACAGCTTTCAGTGTACTTCTACAGACACACTTTGTGGCTAAATTCTAGAAAAAGAACGATGAGAACTTTATCCTTAGAAAAATAGACGTTCTTCCGAAAAAAATAATTGTAAAGAAGTTGCAGAGTAGTTAGTTGTTAGATATAAAGAAGGTGAAATTTTGTGAGTATCGTATGTAGTGGGAAAAATATAAATAGGATTCCCCTGGTAGAAAATGTTGGAAGAATGGCAAACCACTGAAAAGTAACTACTTCTATAGCCATATATAAAGCAGTCGATACTACACTAAAATGTTGCCTAAAAAACACAAGATATAATTTTAGTTGTAATAAGAAACACGTTTTAATGCTACTAGCACAATTTTGCAAAAAAAAAAGACGAGCTTGGTTCACTCTTTCACTACAGTTCTGTGCCGCATGGTGTAGCCACACTCCTCGGGTTTGTGACTACACCATACGGCACAGAACTGTAGTGAAAGAGTGAACCAAGCTCGTCTTGTCTTGCGAAGTTGTGCTAGTAGCATGAAAACTTGTTTTTTTATTACAACTAACATTTTACCTCGTGTTTTTAGACAACATTTTAAAGTAGTATCGACTTCTTTATATTTGGATATATAAGTAGTTATTTTTCAGTGGTTTGCCATCTTTCGACTCTTTCTTAATTTTGGGGTCTCCCTCCCTAAGTATTCGGCATCAATCAGTTCCTTACGGTAACACACGACAGTGTGTGATGGTTCGACTCCATCAGGGTACCTTATGCCGAATTTTTCATTGGAATAGTATACACCACTTAAAGGGCGAAACCGGGATTCCCTCCCAGTCTCTTTTGCTGCAAAAAAACACCCGCGGTCCCCCCTCACACAATAAGAATACACTTCGCAAGTTGTTTTTTAAAATACTCTTTATTTAATACTTTTATACTGATACTTAACACTGAATAATCGTTAATAATTATTAGTGAACACACCAGACAAACCTTGCTTTTTTAAGAGGTAGCAAGAAACTCTTTCAAGTTTAATAATTTTTATTAAAAACTTCTGATTTTTTTTTTAATTTTCAGAGACAGTTTTTAAATTGTAAATCAAAATTATTGATTGTCCAGATTTTCAAATAACTTCAAAATTTTCACAAAATTTTTTTTCAAAAAAATTAGATAAAATTATTTTGAAAATTTCAAAATTTTCAGAATTTGTTTTTTTAAAAACTTTCACGTTTTCTTCAAAAATGACAAACTTTACGAACAACTTTCTTTCACAAATTGAAAACAAACCCAGATTTTATCTTTCTTCAAAATGGTCAGTAAAGCATTTCTAAAAGTCTTAAAACTATCTTCAATTTTTTCAAAGACAAATCAGATTAGTGTTTTTTTTCAAGTTTCAAAACATCAAGAAAATGACAATTGAGGAAGAAAAATGTATCTAAAAATTTTCTGAGAAACAAAATTATTAAAAGCCAAAATTAGTTTTCAAATTATCGGAACTTTCTTTCTTCTAAAACTTTAGGACTGATTCTTAACGAAAATATTTCAGAACTTATTTTTATTTAAAATTTTCAGAAGTCTTTTAAACTCTTTCTTCAAAAATTTCAGAAATAAGTTCCTTTTCATAGAAATCTTCCTTCAAAAGTTTTGAAGTGTTTTTCTTTTCATAAAAACATTCTGAAAACTAATAACCTTCTCAGTCAATATTAGCAATCTTTTTTCACACAGCAGAACTACCTCAAGTTTTTCTTCATGAAAAATAGATTTTCACAAGTCTCGGGCTATATGTATCCTTTACACTGATTTTCAGAGCAACGTTTTTACCGTCTGTCAAGACTAAAGTTTTTTCAACATTTTCACTACTTCTTCCTTCACTGATAATTAAAAAATTAAAATGAACACAGAAAAATATTGTGGAATTGGTTGTACAGTCTTATTTTGTCATATCATAAACAAAAGTTACTAGTAAGAAGTATGTCGATCTTACTTTGACCTGAATATTTACAGGACGATTCAAAACTAAAGAAGCTCATGTTTTTGCCAAGCTTCAAACTCAAATTCAAAATCAAAGGCATCGGAGTTTGGAGATTCGAGTTTAAAGTCTTATTACTGCCAGTAGATGTTTTGTACCTGCTAATCAGCGATAAAATCGTGTTCTCCACACAAACAGGCAACTAAAGGAGTAAACAGCCTTTGAAACTACTTACCAATCGGATATCTATTCACAAGGATATCTAACTTCTCCTCGCAAAGAAATTAAGCCTTTCTTTACAAAGTAATCAAAAGTTGTACCTTGCACTCCATTTTTATTTCAAACTAAAGGAAAAGGAGCGAGTGGTTTGTTGCAAAAGCTTCTAACTACATTGTATAAAATCTGTCACTTGGAGTGTCTTGTTTTGATTTTTCTAAACGTTATTTAGGCAAAAAATATCAGTTATTTCGTAAAAAAACAAGAATCAAGAAATAACGTGGACAAAATTTATTTTGTATTTCCTTCTACTTTAAGAAAACCACAGTTCCTGAATCATGTTTTAAAAGTCCGACCTTTTTGAGATAAAATAAGAGATGTATCAATTGTTTTGAGAAAAAGTGGGATGGGGTGTACTTGTCATTTTCGCTTTGGAGTCACAAATATTTTTCTCATTATTTTCAAATTCCAGTTGTTTTCATATTAATAAATTTTCAGGTCACAACTGTTTTACTGCTTTCAAGCTTTTCAGTTACAAAAACGACAATATAATTTTTCCAAATCTTTCGTTAGCTTTGTGATGCTGCAGTGGCAGTTTCAAAACGCAATATGAAAACTGTTATGAAATCACACATAAAAAAAAATACAGTCTCTGGGATGGATCTATAAAATGTTTTAGAAGGTAGAAACCATGTAAGCATCCCGATAAAAAAATTAACGTGTAACTTTGAAGATCTATTCAATGACATTCCTCGTAATTTGAGTGTCGTTTTGACCATGTTCACAGGATTTTGGCAGATTTTCACTGATTCAAATATCAAAACAAATTTGCCCCCTTTCTGAAATTTAAAAAAAGGTGACCCCATTCCAATGTAAGATCATCCTCACCTCGCTCCCAATAACAAATGATACATCTTTAATTAAGAAAGGCGATTAACTCCTCATAAAAAGATAAGAAAGTCAAATTTTAACAGTGACATGCATTGTATTTATTGAAGAAAAATGCTTTAGGTTTGGAGTTGTAAAAAACTGGTAC
Organism: Umimayanthus nakama; assembly: GCA_027574985.1. NCBI lineage: Eukaryota > Metazoa > Cnidaria > Anthozoa > Zoantharia > Parazoanthidae > Umimayanthus > Umimayanthus nakama. The sequence continues at coordinate 4,950 of JAOBRG010264870.1, read as the reverse complement.
TGGCAACAAACCAATAACGAAAGGTTTTCCATGCTTTTTCTTTTTCTTGGCTTCATGTCCAACAGAAAATTTTAAACGCAAGGAGACGTCGTAAGACCGATTTGTCACTCCTCAACATTCAACAGTTGTTCAAGCCTTCCCCTCTCTCAAATGTCCACTTCATTTAACACTTTTATAAACAGGCATCGTGCAATCACAATACTGTAGAATAACATTGAAATTGGACTTCCAATTGACTTTCAAGTTGTATTTTTGACACGTGGTATATACTTCATCGAGGTCCTGTCTTCAGAAACCATGTTGTTTTCTTGTGTTTTCAGACAGATATTTGAATCCCCCTTACTGTAGAATTTAGGCCACATAAAATTATCAAAGTTTGTCATCAGCGGGTACATTGATTTTTCCCAACGCATTCTATTTTTTTCAATTTTTTGCACAAAATAAAAACACGACTCACGAAGTCTCAAATAGTAAATTACCTGAAAAGTCAAAACCAGGATTTTTTTTTCGACAATTATTTTCAAAAATATTTTTTCATCCTCTTCAAGTTTTAGCACGCACCATTTATATAACTACAAGAACGTGTTACGCAAGGTGACTGAGTCATTTTTGATCATTTATGTTTAGCCTGCATCGAATAATCATTAGACTTTAAAAAAAGCGTCCTCCCTCACTGAATTTTGGACGTTTTCTGATGATTAACCGGGATATTTTCAAGCAGCCTTATAAGCAGTGACAAATCGATTTTCTGAGGTTCCCCTGTGTCAATAGAGGTTTGTTCATTTGTATTAGATTATCATCAATAACCCAGTTACGTATAGACTGTTGTAATCTTTTGTAAAAACTAACTTGTCAAACGACTGCAATATTTGCATTTAAGGCTCTGGGAAACAAGGTACCCACAATAAGTACAGTATAGCCAGCACCTAGAAGTTCATTTATAGAATCAGTAAATTAAGTGATAAAATGGCGAGCTACTTTTTTTCCCAACACACTTGAGTTTTAACACTTGAAGGCAAAAGTTTTTTAATGGAGGGAAACAATCGGACTTCTAAGCGCTTTGCAAGCAGGAATTAATTCGTTATATATCTTACAGAGAGTACTAGCTTACTAATCAGTTTTATGACAGCATATGTTCCAAACCAAATCGTCATCTTGAGTCAACATTTTAATAACGAATTTTTAGCAAGTTTATAAAAGCTGATGCACTCATGAAACGTTTAACCTTATCCGGCCCGAGCATTTTTGAGGTGTCTTGGCCCGGTGGTGGTGGTGGGGAGGGGGAAGGGGGAGGGGGAAGGTGGGGAAGTGCCCGTGACCCATATCTCCAAAACTATTTATTGTATTAAAACAAAATTTGGCAGAATAGTAGAGAATCGAAAACATACTGGTTTGGTGAAATTTAATTTGAAAATGACGTCATCATTACGTCCTAATGACGTCATAAAAGTCAAAATTTTGGATTTTTACGAAATCTTGCAGATCAAAAATAGAAAAAATCGGAGACATTTTTGGCCTTAAAATAAATATACAATTTGTTAAGAAAACTTTATTTTTGATACCAGTAATAGTATTTTAAAGAAATTGAGTTGTACGTAGCGTGTTTCTCCAGCTCTTAAGATAAAACGTTATTACTTTTCTAAAACCCCTTGCATTCAAGGGTATTAGTGTTACTAAATCCGTTTTTAGTTCTGTTTGTTTTCAACGTTTTTGAAAAATCGCATATTGCCTAGAAAAAGCTTTAAGTTTTTCCACAGTGCAAAGTACTTGGCCGCCATCTTGGATTTCGAAAAAGGTGTTGTTCAATACCTATGACGACACAGTTCTCGTTCAAAATTGATCAATTAAGAAAACACTATCGGTTTCTTGACTCTGATATTAATAATTTGCAAAAGTTTTGAAAAGACCGTTATTTAAAAGAAAAAATCATCGATAACGTTAAACGTAAATTAATATGGCGTCGAAAATAGGGTTGCAGTGTTAACAAGCTAAAGTTCTCGAAGCTTGAAGTCAGCGCGGGCACTTATCCCCCCCCCCCCTCCCTATCCTCCCCCGTCCCCGGGCCGGTAGGGTTAGTTTGAAAAGTCAAATAGAAAAAAAAAAGATTTTTGCTTACATTGACTACATCTGAATTCGAGCAAAACAGTGTCCGCTCAAGCAAAATCTAGTTTCCCCCTCTCTTTATGCCTTCAAGAGTTAAACAGGATTTTAGAGGCTTGAAAAACTAAGCACCAAAACTAACAAAGTAAAAGATTCTGCAAAAACCGCAAAAAAGACGTGTCAGAAATGATCAACTTTAACAACTAGGTTTTAATTGATTCTTCGCGCTAAGCTCAGACCACAAGTGAACAGAGCAGAAAAACAGCAGACATATTGTTTGTGATTTATGTGCACGTAGTTAAACGCTTTTCAAACAGTAATCATACATGGACCCAAACTTCTGACTCGACATAATTAACCCTAGAAGCCTCAGAGAAAAAATATTTACACTTACACTTGAGGGGGGAGGTCAATCCCCCCCCCATTTTTTTCATAATTCATCCGATTGACCTGAAATTTGTTACATGTAACAAGCTTCATTTGCACTTTCATTTTAGCGAGATTGGGTAGTTTCCTATCGGTTTCTATGGCAACAAAAGTCAAATAAATGCCGTAACAGGCGGCCGCAATTTTAGTGTTTTTAGGTTTTCACATTTTGTTCGAATCTGACTTTTGTGCTTTCAAATGACGAGAAAACAGCATTATATATATAATTAAGCGATTGAAATCTACCGAATAGTTAGAATCTATTGTGAAGTTGACAGTATTTAGTAAGTTTTAAGCGAAAAGTGTCTCTTTATGATGACGTCATCAGTTGTGACGTCATTCAGTTGGCTTCAAAAGCTGCGTCAATGAACAAAGAACAGTTGTACCAAACCTTTTGACAATCACAGAATCGCTTAAACAGCAAAAATTCAAAGCCAATTATGTAGAAGGGGAACAGTTTTGACCCCCCCCCCCCCATTAAGGCTTCTAGAATTAAATTACCATAGAGTAGCCGAAACAAATCTAAAGAATGTTAGGTTTTCTTACTGATCTTGAGACCTCTATCTTCCCAAAATAGATGAGCTCATTTCTTAAACTGCTCTCGGCAAATTCTTCCAACATCTATCAAACTTTTTTTACTAAAAAGGAACTCGAGCACAGAATTTGTATCGGGACAAATCACAAAACAAAAGTCCAGAAAAGTGAGAAACCGTCTGTCCGCTCAGCTCACGAGTGCTAATAGTTGGTAGAACCAATTGCCTACTCTGGTCATCAATAAATATACTTATTTTTGCTGGTTCCAAGTTCTGTATGTCTTTAACATGTAGCTGGCTCCATCGTTGCTTTGGTCATCCGGGATCCATCGTCAAGATCAAAATCTACGGAACGCAATGATATATTGAGTTGATTTCTACCAGGGCAGAAAGATTTCCCTGCTAATTATCTATTTGTCTTGCTTTCGACAAGGCAGGGTTTCCTTACCTCGAACAAATCAAATTTTTCGACGCTACTTTAATACTTTTGCTGTCCTTTTAACTAGACATACCAAGTTCATAAATGAAATACAAAAAGTATCGATATTTGACCTTACTGTTTTGCTAAAAAAATCCTACTTGAAAATTTTAGGGTGTTTTCACCGAGTTCCTGAAGTAAACGTTTTTCTTTGAAACTGAAGGACTCTTTTAAAACTTTTGTGCGAAGCTACTGATGTTTTCTGTCAGAGTTTTTTTCTGTCAAACTAGTTCACATCTTACAAAACAACAAGAAAGTCACACCAGTCAAACCAGAACTTGTTACAGCAAATAGCGCGAAGTTATACTTACTTTCTGAAGTACCAGCCTGCTGCTATATTTTCTTGTCCCAATTCGTCTGTGCAAATCTACAGAAGGACGGATAAACGAGTTGAGATATCAAGTGTTTTACGGCCATTATCAACATGTTTAATGCTATGTGTTTCCTTTGCCTTGACCAGATTTCATTCTAAACAACCAAACAAACAGTCGCGTAACTAACTGAATCGTTAAACGGGCAAAAACAAATGTCATACTGCCGTGTTCACACAAACATGTTCTGAATCCAACTTGGATGGCCATTTTCAAAAGTTGTTTGCTATAAATTTTGAGCCGAAAGTTTTGCTACGCTGAAAAATACTTTTTAAACCTGTTGAACTAAACAAGAGTAAGGCATGTTAAGCGTTAATGTAAATGAGGTGATAGAAAGCAGAAGTCTTCCTTACCAATGCTGGATCATCGACGCTTCGTAGCACAGCAGCTAATGGAGCATCACTCATTACGACTTGAAGTACAGAACTGAAATGAAAGATTATTCAAGTTTTTAGAGATGAAGATTACACTTCTGCAAATGATGTTACCCGTGATTGGTTAAGCTTGATACTTTTTTGTTCAGCTCGGCTCCCTTGTGGTTTCGCAAACTTGTTGAAATTCCCACGAGCAATATCTTATTATCAACCATAAGTGTGACTTCTTCACAGTGTTGGCGATGTGGATTTTTCTTCCAAATTTGGTAACACCAATCCTTTTGCTGGTGTCGAAGTCATTAAATTACAATCCACTTTGACAATGAGTGCTACCAAACAAATTGGACAGATACTCCTATGAAAAAATCTCTAAACAAAATAGTCTCAGAAAGTTCCATTGCCCTCCAAACACAAATTATATAACACCGAACTTTGGTAACTAATTCGTATTTACTTCAAATTGGCGATTTTAAAACTAATAAAAACTAAATATACATGTTCACATGTTTATGTTATTCAAACAATGCCTTGATATCCTGCTTATATAAAGTACTGTAAGTCTGTTTATGCTCGAAAGGGTCTTTTGGAGGCAGAGAGTTGTGAAGGGCTTATATCCGGATCGGTTTGTAATCGATCGCGAGGCTTATTATATTACCAGGCCAGAAGAA
>JAOBRG010264648.1:0-16342 GCA_027574985.1 Umimayanthus nakama | reverse complement strand
ATGTTGGTCTCTGCCAACTCATTAAGCTTGCTATTCTTGTAATTTTGTTGTTTCTCTTTCACGAGTTTTCGATATTCCTTAAGTGTGTGGAGTGCAAATGTACGCTTTGAATGGTATCTAGAAACTCGATCGGGACATCAATTGAGGTGAAGGTAAACGCTAGCGATTATGCCAAGCGCTCCTCGCAGCCTGTAGCCGCTGAGGAAAAAATTTCGCTGGTTGTCTTAACTGGAAAATGTTAGCAGTGTTTGTACACGCCAAAAGATGATAAATAACACAGAAAGATGGAGCTTGGAGGGGGACGGAAAACGCTGAAAAAATTTTAGTATGCAACCTGATGCAATTGTTGTTTTGCTGTGTTACCATATTTGGAAGGGGACGGTCAACGCTAGCGATTTTGGTCCCCGGGGGACACAAAACGCGGGGGGACCAAAATCGCTGTGACACCGGTATTTGCGAATATTTAACATCTAGACGAGGCTCGTGCTGTAAAGACGACTCTATAGTCATTGTATCTAGCGGCGCAACCGGGAATACAAAACTGGTCAATTGAGCGCGAGAGTCGATGAGAGTTGATGTACATAAGAGTGAAATAGCCAACTCTTACGAGCTCTCGTTAATTTCCGAGTGTTCTCATCGCTTTTGAACAAGTTCAACCTTACCATGAGAGCTTATAATGGAAGTTTCACACTTTGTCGGCAGATTCTCCTCCCGGATTCTCCTTTGTTTGTCAAAACACTCGATAGACGACCGTCCAGACAGACAGTGTTCTCCAATTCTTGGACAGCGGTGTTGGTCATTGGGCTCCAGTCCTCCCTCTGTCCAAGCTTTGCGCCTTACGCCTTGAGCTTGAGTCCTTCGTTTATTGTTTTGGAAACCGAAGGCGAAGGCACGTAGAAACAGAGGATTTTACAAAATTGACATAATGACTTTTGTTGGCTTCTGACTGTTCTGCCTTCTCAGTTAAAGAGAATCGTAAAGATACACGTTGAGCAGTACACAAAGATCAACTGGCAATGTGGAATGTTTGTACTGTGTTTTACATTGTGACTTTGGCAGAGGCCCAGCACAGCGCAGTGACTGCTGCAACCCTGCATGGTAACAGGTTAAAAGATCTGACTTTTTAAAATCTTCAGCTGGTGATCCCTAAAAGAATGACTCTCCTCAAGAATGGATCAAGTATCAGTGCAGCAAGAGCGCAAGCGGCTTGCAGGTCTTCCATTCGACCATTCGTTTGCTCCACGTTCAGGGATTTTGCTTCAGAACGGGATTTCTTACAAGAACACATTTTTCCCAAAATCGACAAGTTTTGCCGAGAACGAGGCGCCCGATTCTGTCCCGTGGACCTGCGGTGGAATAAAAGTCAGTCTCAGCTGGGTAGCGATCAGGTTCTGAGACTGTGTTTGGACAGCATCGCACTCTGTGCACCGTATTTTATCTGTATTCTGGGGGAGAGGTATGGAGTGCACCGGTCTGCCGAGAGTGAACCGCTTGACACTGCGACCAATGACTGGCTGGACAAGAACTTTAAGGTGGCGGCAGCCTGCGGGCACGAGTGGGTTCTGGAGGAGGACAACAAGTAAGGATATCTATTTTCCGGGAAGTAATCTCTACAACATTTGGTCGGTTAACATATATTGTGATAGATTGATCATAATTCATATTGCATGGTTCCCACTACTCCTGGAATTCCTGGAAAACTCCTGGAATTTTGAATTTTTTTTCCCGGGCCCTGGAAAACTCCTGGAAAAGCAGATAATTTCCCTGTACTCCTGGAAAACTCCTGGAATCTTGTGGAAAGTTATTCAACAGTTTTATAAACAAACCAAAACCTGTAGAAGCATCTGACTTACGGTTGTACTTTTTCCATTTTATGTAACCTCAATTTCAGGAATTTTATAAGCAGACTCAATTTCAGATCTTCGTGAACTGAAAATTGCATTGAGTTGCTACATATAAAATGAGACAATGCATTAAAATACCAGTTGCTACTATTGTGGCAGAAATAGATATTGAAATTACTTGATATTTGTGTTGTTTTTGCCTGGAGAGAATTTGGTGTTGGGTCCTGGAAATATATATTTTATACCCTGGAAAACTCCTAAAATTTTGTTATCGTTTCTCAGTGAGAACTATGATATTGTAAAATTTGCATCGAGTATTTATAGAAATGCACAAATTGTATAAGCACTAAGGGCAAGGCCTGGGTCAAACGTCCAACTTCCCATCAAACATGTACCCAATCAAATGCTAGTGAGTAATTTCTGTTGTTCTACCTCTTTTGCATTAGTTTGGCACATGTGAAGTTTCGCATTTGACCCAGGCCAAAGTATTATCTTTTTATTTTTTTTAATCGTATGCACTACTGATTGCTCCAAACCCTTACCCTGTTCGTGACAGGTTTTTTGTTGAATTTGATACCCTGTCCAAGAAGTAGCCACCAAAAATTTCCTACCCATGTCAATTATTAGTAATAGTAATAATAATAATAATAATAATAATAATAATAGTAATTATTATTATTATTATTATTATTATTATTATTATTATTATTATTATACAACAATTTGAACCTGCAAAGACTAGACAGGTGTTTTATAACTACCAGATTTCCACAAATAAATTTAAACTTTAGTGTTTAAGCTATGAAGAAGACTTTTTAGTCGAAAGCGTTTACAATAGTCTTTTTAAGAAACACCCAAAGAAACCTTTTTTAATATTTTTTAATAAAGGTAGTAAGCAAACTGAGTTCTTGCAGACTGACAATTGAAAGCTAACATTGCATAGTTATGAAGAAGTAAAGATATTTGTATTTGCAAAGTAATTATTTGGTTTTTATTGGTTTGCAGATACAACAGCCTCACTGAACTTGAAATAATTCAGTCATCATTCCGCAAGAAATATGACCATGGCTACTTTTACTTCCGCAACCCATCCTACCTAGAGGACAGGCTGAAGGCGGTGCCTTTGAGTGAGCATAGCAAGATCAAGGTCAGCTGTGAGAGTGAAAGTGACTACTGTGCCAGAAAAATGAAGGAACTGAAACAGCAGATTGTTGATACAGGTGAATGCCCCCAAACTAAAATGTACCAAATATTAACAAAATAAAACACAAAGTTGGTTTACCTATAGACAAAAGATAAGCAGTGGAAAAACACTTTACTGACAGTAATATATGAACAGTTACAAGTGCCCTGGCATACCTGTACCAGATTTTTGTAACAGCTATAGTTGTTGTAACTCAGAACTATCAAATAGAGCTCCTTTTTATACTAGGAGTTAAGAGTATCTTAGTTATAGTGTATACAGCTATTTCAAAAGAGGTTGTCATAGTCAATAGTCGATACTGGAACCGAAAGGAACTCTGGGTACAGTCTTAAGGAGTGATAATGCACCAGCGAAAGTTGTTTCTGCATTGCTGTGCCATTATATGATGAACCTGTTTTCAATATTTTGAAAATTCGATGCTAACAGTAACAGATTATTTGTGCTACTTGAACCCCACAGTCCTTTTCGGTTCCAGTATCAGACTATTGACTACGGTATAACAACCTTTTTTGAAATAGCTGTATAACATTACTGTTCATGTTGTGTTTGCTGCTCAAGTTTGTCTATTTTAACTATGGATGTTCCAAAAGTGACTGAGAGATCTTTTAACTTGGCTACAAAAGAGCCAGATTTATGAGGAGTGTTTGAGTTAAAAGGCTAGAGACTAAAAATTATAAATGATACAGACTGGATTAAGTTGAAGTCTTGACCCTTCTTGACAAGATCGAGAGTTGCTACAAGAAAACTGGAGTCATGCAAGAGTGCATAAAAATTGATGGATTTACAGTCTGTTGTATGTGCTTAGTATATATGTCTACAGGGTGGCCAGTTGGTGGTATATCATGTCAACAAGTGCTTCGAGTTAATGTTAATTAGGCTGTTTTGCATTCTGCAGAGCTCCCAGTCAGACACTTCAGGACTCTTGATGAGCTTGGTGAACTTGTTTCTAGAGACTGGATGAGTATCATCGAAAATCTGTACCCATCCATTGACACTTCTGTGTTTAGGCATGTAGATAGTGAACATTTTCAAGAATGGGGAGCCCATGAAATGTTTGCTGAAACAAGACGAAAGGTTAGAGGTTTATGTCATGCCTATATAGCAAGTCTTCAGACTGCAGACTGTTTTTATCAGATTACATAATCCTTACACATACTTACTTTAGACTGCGAGTAGTCTCCTCTTTTCCTCCAGGAGATCGTCGGGAGAGTGCGCGAAATATGGGGAGACTACTCGCAGTCTATACTTACTTCACTTTTGATCTCTTTTGCATTCTGTTATCTTCGACGCAATTGATAATTTTGCCAATTATTTTTGGACCTTTTAACAAGGTCTTTTTCACTGATTTACTCCCACATATAGACAGTGTTTCAGCATTGGTAAACTAATGAATTGTTAAATCTGTTTGTTGATTGTAACTAAAGAAGAGTTTTACCTGATTAAACCAACATAAAGACAAAAGTTCTTCCCTGTAGATGTTTTTTAGAAACCTGAAGATCCGTGAAATGGGTGAAGTCCTGAGCAACCATGCGGAGGTGGGGCAGGGCATCAAGAAGAAGACCAGTATAGTTCTTCCCACTGTGATGACGAGTACATTCATAACCAGCGTGCCTGGGGCCGACAAGGATGCACTGCGGCCGTTAATGGTACTGGAAGGTAAGTGCAACATCCAATTCGTTAGTCCTTCCAAGTATTTTCTACAGGGTAATGTTCTGGCCCTTAGCTCAACCCTCCAACCTTCTCAGTCAGTCATGAGACTGGCAATGACAGAATTCAGTGGGACATGGCCTGGATATTAAAATTTTGTGAGCTAAAAGGTTAAGAGAGGAGGGAAGAATATGTGTGAGGTAATCCTAGAGCGATTACCTTGATTCACTATGGTACCCATTGTTTGTTTGCAAAACTCCGAAAGGCAGGTATTGGACATAAGGACAACGTGTGCCCTAGTAGAAAATTAGTTTCAAAAAAACTTGGTTTTTTCCTGCATCGGCGAGTAAGCAGAATAAACATCTTGGTTAACAAGGGTTGATGTGGCATGTTTCATGTGAAGTTAGGGGTCTTGAACATTAAACAAAACCAATCTGTACCCAACTATAACTACAAAGCGCATACCTAAACCCAACCAAAATAACCAACATTTTCTAATGTCAATTTCCAGTATGGAGTAAACTGAGATACTTTTACTTTAAACCTGACTAGTTGTAAATTCTCTTTTATGTAGGTGACAGAGGTTGCGGGAAGACCAGCCTGGTAGCAAACTGGCTGAAGCAGTTCTCTTCTGTCCATCCTGAAGTGCCAGTCATTCCTCATTACGTTGGAAGCTCCGCCTACAGCTACGATGTGACCAACTTTATGCGCCGCTGTACCAAGGAATTGCGTCTTCACTACCTTAACACCGATTACGATGACCTGATGGAAAACAAGGATATAGCGAACTTCAAGCGCGTGACAGAGGCTTTTCATGCCACATTGTCTCTTGGTCCATGTGTCATCCTTATCGATGGCGCAGACGATTTCGGGAGTTCTACAGATGTTCCTGCGTTTATAGCGAAAGAAATGCAATGGCTCCCAGCCCAGATACCATCTGCTTGTAGAACTATCATTACCACATCAAAAGCAGACATCACGTTTAGAGCCTTGAGCGTGCGCGAAGACGCTTACGTTGTGGCTGTTCCTCAGCTGTTTGACTCTAAAGCAAAGAGAACTTTGTTGAGAGAGTATGTTGGAATTAACTCAAAGTTTTTGAATGAGGACCACGCAGCGAAGATTACAAGTGCTAAACTTAGTGACTTGCCCCTTTTTTACGTAGCGATTTCAAACGAATTGCGTCTTTTTCATGGATACAAAAACGCAGAGCGGCAACTTGATTCTTACATTCAAGCTTCGAACCTTGGAGAACTGTGGTCATTGATTCTTCGTCGCTGGGCACGTGACTATGGATGGCTCATGCCTGCAGCTACACGCGGTCCCGCCTCAATGAAGGCCCAGGTATCACGTGACCGCTCCAACAGCGGTTGGGTGGCTGACATCTTAAGACTTGTTGCCATTTCAAGAAATGGTCTGACAGTGGAAGAAGTTCTTGGCTCGCTGAAAGTCATGGGTTATGCACGGAATCACGAGGTGACAACAGCACACTGGACATTGTTCAGTTTAGCTTCACAAAACGTTTTGGTCGCAACTTCGCAAGGCTTGCTTACGTTTTGTCATCAGAGTTTCCGCGGAGCTGTTGAAAGTGCGTTGCTGAGAAGCCTTACCTCTTCATCGCAAGAGCGGATCGTTTCTCCTTTTAAAGAGGTCTGGGAACGACAAAAGCAACAGTGCCATGGCGTTTTGGCGAACTACTTTAGCGCTATTCAACCCACCACGGCACGCACGGTGGAGGAGTTACCATGGCACTACAGAATGAGTAGGAACATAAATGGTTTGAGTAAATGTCTTTCAAATCCAGGAACTTTTGTGCGACTGACAAGTTCTAGAGAGTCGAACAAAAAAATGGACACACTATCCTACTGGAAAGCGCTGGAAGATGGGGGACAAAGTCCAGTAGAGTTGCTGCAACAGATAATAAGAGACTCGCTCGGAAAGGTTGAATCTACGAGCGACAGCAAGCGAGATGTCAGTTCTGCAGTGTCGAGGACAGAGGAGCTCTCCTCAATCGAAGTGTTGTGTAACAAGACAGAGGAAGACTGCTTCACAGAGATGGAAGTTTCCATTATTTCCTTCTTTGCTGGAAAGGTATGTTAACCTTCAGCTTTAAAGATCTGTTTCCACCCCATATAAACCTAAGTATCTTAAATCCTTTCATACGCCAAAACCCCTCCATTGAAGAATATTCTCTCTTCCTATGAAAAAATATGCCCAAGAGCGAAAGTTAATCTTACTCTTTTGAAGTGATGTAAGATTCTTGTGTAAGAGTACAGCGTTTTTGGCGGTCCAACATATCCCGAAAACTATGGACGAAAGTTCCAATTTTTGTCAGGCAGCCGAACAATATCACTTTGCTACTATAACTCTAGTGCACAACCCTTTTGTGGTTTTCAAAGCCTTCCAACCCTACCTAAACCATGGTCGCTTTCCTTTTGTCTGGTCTTGCCTCTTGCTTCTTGCCTCGGTCCGACCAGTCAGTTCTTAAATAAAACGCATGAGTTCTAGCCAGAATAGCCCTAGTCGCGTATCGGCTTCGCGCAGTTCTCCAACTCCAGTCGGCCAAAGCGTGGAAACTTAGGGGGCTGTGACCGGAAAGTGTGCTTTTCCGCTTTGGAACTTTTCATCTAAACTGGCCTAAACCAGTTCTTTTTTGCCGACCAAACCGGCCAAATGACAAAAGGACTTGTGATAACTGATGATGTTTTAACTGCCAAGCAGAACAAAGAGCAACGAGAATCTCTTTACTGCACGGGAAATTTAAAAGAAAATATTTAAGAGAGTTCTCAAGGTAAGCTATCTTTATGGATATCTGGCATGAACTATGGAACAGTCTACTGCGTAAGCTTTGGTGTTCAAGGTGAGTCATGAGTTTCAAAACTAAGAGGTACGACGATGTTCTCTACAAAATATGGTTCTCCAACACATCAAACTGCTAAAATAGTTTTTGCATTTCCTTTCTTTTGTATACTTTAAACCGTTGTTTTCTCTTAGTTGCCTTGACGTTGACACTGTACTGATGCAAGTGTTTTGGTTCGAAGCAGTTAATTTGGCGAAAGTAATAATGATTTACAGATTGAAAACATGGCGTGAATGGCTCATTAAAGTGACTTTTTGGAGGCCCCCTTCCCGTAATGCCTTTAGAGGAGCGAGCTTACTGATCATTAGAGTAGTTTTGTAACTGGCCTCATACATTTAAATATAGATGACTGGTATTGCGAAGTAGTAAGGTGCGAATGGAGCAGATAGTTTCCTTGCCGGTAAATTCACAACCTGGCCGCTTTCTTTTAGCTTTTAGCAGAACAGAACCAGCACGTGGCCGCGGAGGGACTGTTACTTAGTGCATACAAGTATGGGTACACAGTTGCATCAGTGAGGGACTTGGACATCATTTGCAGGGTGCAGGAGTCGCTTGGAAACTTGTACCTGAGCTTGTGCATGAAGGAAAGAGCCGAATATTGGTACCGAGGTGCTCTGAAGACTGCAGCTGAACAAACGAGAGTCACAGATAAGGTAGGAGTCTCTAGGCCAAGTGAACCCCTCTTATAGGCTAATTTCTGGAGACGGCAACCATCAACTATATAGGCCGTTTACAATTTGCACGAAAAATGGTACAGTTTCTGGTGTGACAAACAACATCTGACTAAAAGGCTCTCATCATCGCGCGCGGTCAGCAGTTTAAGTTGTTGCAGTGCCATTGTTTATCCACCGAAACATTTGAGAGATAAAACAAAATAGATTCTGTTCTAAAGTCGATGAGAAAGCTCGGAGGCTCATTTATAGCAATAAGCAACGAGTCGTAACATTCAATTACTACTTACTGAGCTCATTCTTGTGTCACGGATCAGGCTGTATTCCGATCAAGACCCGGGATCGAGATCGATTGATAGGCCCTACAATCAGGGTCAAATTCCACATGATATCTACCAGCATTAGTTTAAGAAATTAAAGAACTCAAAATTAATTACGTCTTTTAAACTTACCAGTGCTATGGTGTCGTAGAAAAGCAGACTAATTTGTAAAAGTTAGCTTGCAAACTGAACAATGAACATTGTCCGCCCGTTTGTTTTGGAGAAGTGGCCAAACGCACAAAAAACTTGTCGGATGGACTCTGGGACGAGAAGGGAGTCGCAAATGGTACGGAAATTTTCGATCATTTCTGTTGGAATGGAAAAAAAGGAATACGTGTGAGGTTTTCCAAAATTTTCGAAAATTATCCAATGGAATGGAACGTATCCTTTAAACTTCTCTCCGAAAACCCCGCTTTTTCTGTGCAAATGGTAAGCGGCCATAGTTTAAGTGTAATCTGAACTCAAGCCAGTCAGTGTTTGTGGTTGTAGATCACCCGAGATGCTGTAGTTGTGAGAAGGATTGTTGTTGACTGTGACTGACGTTTCGACAACCTATGTGGAAATCATCTTCAGAGTCTTTGTGTTCCAATGAGGTAACGTTGTTGCTCCGTTATATGAACCAGATCCACCACGAAGCGAGGGTTGGTCGCATTCTAAATCAACTTGGTGTTATCTCGCTTGGCAACATTTCTTCCCCACTGTCCCCATCTGAAGACAAACTGCGCGCAAGAGCTTCAGCAAGAATAGGGCGACCAAAGACTCCTTCAACTCAGCGGTCATCATCGGCCGCGTCGCGCAAGAAGTCTGGTATTGAACGTGCAAACTTCAAAGAGATTGGTCCTCTGCTGAACGAGTCGCTGAAGCACATGGAGCTTGCTCGTGTGGTGCCAGGTGAGAATGGGCTAACAATTAACAAATTACATTGACATGATAACGATATTAACAAAGATAGTGATAATGATATTGACATTGGCACTGACAGTGGTAATAATGACATTGACGACGATAATATTTATGGTAACAATAGTGATAATGATAATGATAAAGATGACAATGGTCAACAATGATATTGTCAATAAAAAGGACAATCACAGTTACCATCACAATAACAGCAGTAACAGTGAATGTAAGTGTAACAGCGGTAACAGGTAACAGTAAGTCAAAGTTGGTAGAATTAATTGGTTTGTGAGATTGAACAAATGAAAACTCAAAAGAAACACGTGCAAAACCAACTTCACAAACTTAACCGTCATCGAGTTGACCAGTGTTTTCTTTAGCATGGTTCACACTAGCGACGGAAGCGGAGACGGAGACGGAAGCGGAGACGGAATAGTCCTTACGCTTTAGTGTGAACCATGAAAACGGAGACGGAAGCAGAAGCGGATGCTCGGCGGAAGCGGAGACGGAAGGAATGGATCGTTCTTTTTTCTTCCGTCGCCTCTTCTGCTTCCGTCGAGCTTACGTCGCAAATTTCCAAGTGTGAACCAGCACTGACGGAAGCGTAAGCAGAAACGAAAGGATGAGCCAATGAAAGTGCTCTTTTCCAGTACCTCAAATCCAAACTTAGATAGGTCCAAAGTAAATTGCAAATGTTTTTTTATCGAATTGTGAATTACTTTAAATACAATCTTACCAAACTGCAAAATACAAGTTTTTAAAATGTTTGAAGAATGAGGTTGATTCCTATAAAGGAGAATTTTCAGGAAAACAGAAGAGATGGAATCTGACGTACCAAAAATATAGTTCCAAGCGATCGTATGCCTTCACATCCATAATCAGGTTCTAGTAATCACCCGAAGTTTTTCCTATCAGCAAAAAAAAAATTATTCCAAACGATTCTCTTTCTTCTCAACTGAGCTAGGTTGCGCCTTCTTCGCCTAAGGCGAAGCAATACAAAGATACATAGAAGCAAAATTGAGTCTTCACTGCTCGCAGTTTTGAATATTGTCAATATAATACAATACAAAAAAGTGAGGATCCGTCTCCGCTTCCATCGTGTTGGTTCGCACTTCGACGGAGACAGAGACGGAAACGGTAGCCTCCGTCTCCGCTTCCGTCGCTAGTGTGAACCAAGCTTTTCACATGTCAGCCAAAATGTTCCCACTGGCAAGCTGTTCATAATCCTCCGGCACCTTTAGTGTTCGGTGAACGGTCAAGGCAAGTCAATCAACAAACAAAAAAGGAAAGAACATAAACAATGAACATAAAACTGTTCGCTGTGTTATTTATGAGTAACAATAACAGTAACGATGACACTACGTTAAGTAGTAATTGTGATAGTGATAATGTTAATAAATAGGAATTGCAGAGAGTAATTAAAAACTCGAATTAGGTGTTAAAATTTGAAGCTTTGAACCGAGTGTTTGGCAGATCCCAGTGAAACAGAGGAGTGCTGCTTTAGCGCCCTTTCAGTGGCTTGAGATAACCGCCTAAGCTGGACGCAGCCGGCTTGGATCGTCCTAACCTTTTAATAACATTAATTAGAACAACAGTTATAGCTACATAAAACTTACAGCGTGCTTTACACTTATTTGGAACTATAGATTCAAATAAGTACTTGCAGCTCTTTTACAAATAGCTACGGAAACATGCAAACACACATAATATTAATTACTCGTAGTTTTAGAAACATTATTAAAGTCACCAACTCGATAAATAACTTCCTTCTTCCACTCACAATAGGCAAAACGGCAGTGTATTTCCAAATGGGGTTGTGTGCCTTCGGACAAAAACAGTACGGAGATGCGGAATTGCTTTTTCGTAAAGCACTGAGCATGCGTGAACAGTGGTACGGCTTGTCTCACCCTTTAGTGGCTGAAATTATTGAAACCATGGCGACGCTGTTTTCATTGGATGGACTGGACAGCAGTGACCCAGCCTTGGCAGAGAAGATGTACAGAAAGGCACTGCGCATGCGTGAAGAATCATTCGGTCCAAGTGACATTGCAGTTGCCGATACTCTGGTAAATCTGGGTAAGCGAGTTTCATAAATTTGTTCCAATTGCAATTAGAAGAAACCAGTTGATGAACACTTTTTAATGATGCAGGTTACATCGCTTTTTCACTTAAGACTTTTTTCATTTATTGGCTTAGGTCTTCCTAATCACAACAGTGGTCTCAGTATGTTTTTATAACAATCGGAACTAACCTCGTTCAAACGTTTGTCTGGTTGTTGGTCAAAATAGTGGTTTAGACTGAGGTTTCTTATTAGAACCTGCCATTTTGAGATAACCCCGAACACCCTGGGAAACAGAATTGGATCAAGATTGGATTGAGACTATCCGCGTTTACTTTTTATCAGAGCCGATCAGATTACCAGAAATTTAATATCCAATGTGTGGTGTTTAATAAACAAAAGAACACAAGAGATTTTTACCTGCCAGGTTTGCTTGTTTTGCTTTTCTTTGTCCACTGTGGAAGGACACTCGCGTGTTTTTTGGTTAAGAAAAGTTGTAACTCTTCATACTTTTGCTGTAAAAATTAGATTTGGAAACGGTAGTTTGGTAAGTACTTGTCTTTTGCTACCTTGCGCACAAGTGTAATCATTGTTCTGACATGTGGTTGACATGTTATCGCCTGAAGAGTAAAATCAGTACCAAAATTGCTGGGAACGAGAATGCCTTCTTGGAACGATTTTGGTCTTCTTTAGCGTCTCCGATCCGGCTTATGTTCAGCCTTCCTAATTGTAGGGGAAAATAAAAATTAAACGCCTGTCAAACTTACTACTTTTTTACAATTCGCAAAAATTTCTTTCCTAAAAAATACAAAAATTTATGCAATCGCAAAAATTATTTCCCGATAAATTTTTCTCTTAAACTTTATTTAACTGTTATCGCCAAGACTTTAGACAAAAAAGTTATAAATTTCCGTAACACCACAAAATTAACACTTATGATTTTTTTACCGACTATGATACTAGATCCCAATGATTCAAAGTTATAGTTACTACAATCGACACCGAAAATGGTAAAGTTTCGATAAAGGAGATATAGCAAATCGAGTGATGTATTTTTTATTGTTTGAAATTTCAGGCAGGTTGCTTCAACAGAAAAGTTCAAAGGACGCCACTCGCGAGGCGAAACAGCTTCTACAACGAGCCTTGGACATTCGCACGGCCAAGCTTGGAGTTTATCACGTGACTAGCAAACTGGTCAGGCGTGACCTTATGTCCTTGGAAATTGTGGACGCGGCTGCTAAGCTAAGCTCCAAGGGGTCTGGTAGAGAACTAAAGTCGCTGGAAAGCGCGGGTACCAGATCATTAGTTTCGACAACCTCAAGACTGAACCTCACAGCTAAGTGAAGTTGGCTGTGCATTATTGGAGTAGAAATGGAGCTACAGCAAGCGGATTTGTGTCTGATGATCCACTTTGGATATAGTTTGGCCAATACAGCAGGTCTTTGAGTATCCAGACTACTTTGAACTAAGTAGTAGACATTCGAGTGTACTTACGATGGCCGGCAGCTCCTTTGTCGAAGGGTCTGGGCAGGAGCGGCTTTTACCTTGCCATCACAGTTTTTACGATTCCGTTTTGCTATCTCGTATGAAAAATCGAAGGAAAGCGTAATCCTTCTGATTTTTTCCGTTTGACCTGGCTACTTACCAGGCCATTCAATAACATGGAAATTTTTGACTTTCTTTCGGTCTCCCCGTAGAGTTCCTCCTTGGCTTGGCAAGCGCGAACAACCTTTGTGCTGACAAACAAAATTATGAACCGAGCCGATGTGCCGACAAACAAAATAAACACAGCCAATGTGTGTGTGCTGACAAGCTACACGCAGTAGTTAAGATCTCTGCTTCCCAATCCTGAGGTCCCCATATTAATTCCCAGCCTCGTCGAGGGTTAAATGTTTGGGTGACCTTCTTTCCCTTTAAAGTTAACCCAGCTTTCCATCCATCCGGGGTCGGTAAAATGAGTACCAGCATACATGGTTGACCGCTCTCAAGCGGCTGCCAGTTATGCCTGTATATGCTTCCGGTCCGCTGGAGGTAAACAGATCATTGTAAAGCGCCTTAAAGCATGTCACATGGAAAAGGTGCTGAATAAATGCACGTTTACTTTTAATTTTACTATAAACAAACGAAATTAACTCTTCTTATAACTGGCAACCAAAACTAACTTGGATGTTAAAATGACAGATAATTGTAAAATAGACCAAAGTACGTGTGGTGAATGAGTGGAAAGCTCGTACCGTTCAATAATAAATGATAAAACGTGTGAAATTCAAACTTGTGTACGGAGCATGCTCGATCGGTTTCCATGTAATTGCTGGGATCGCCAGGATCGTTGAAAACTGCAGGTTTAATAAAGTAGATCGTATCGGTAAAAACTGCAAATAAGCTCACAAGCTTGCAAAAAGCAACAAAAAAACGGAAAAGAAAAGGACTGAAACATACCAGGTATGCTTATCTAGCTTTTCTTTGAACTTCATACTTTTCAGTGTAAAAATTAGATTTTCAAGCGGCTCGGCCAGCAATTTGCATGCATATGCGCAGTTGTTAACCTGAAGACCTAGCTAGTAACACCTTGCAAGTCTTCAGGCCTTACGGTGAATGCGAAAACCAATCGATGTGTACCGGGATTGCGGGGAAACGGCGACTGGTCTTTTTTATTTTGGCCCCGGGGATGGGATTGGGGTGGCGGTTACTCCCATACAATTTAGGTGGGGTTGTGCCGCTTGGTTCGCGAAAGTAACAATTAAGTAACAATTTTTTATTTCAAAAACTAAGTTATTTTTATTTATATATATATTTTCAGGCAGTCTACCTTGAAGAGCCATAGGCCTGTTGTAGTCTGGCCTCACTGTATAAATCTTTTATTTACATTGCCTTAATATACAGTGGAAGCTCAATAAATAAAAAATAAATAAAAGTCCTATCCTTTACTAGAGGAACTTTTGCAAAGTTTGTGTACCCTTATAATCTTTTGTATTTAAAAAGCCTTTACAAGTGTACTTAGCGATTGCGTTAAACGGGACCATATACTAGACCAATTTTCTATGATTACTCAACCCTATCCTAGAGTAAAAGGCTTGAAAACCATACCCTTTACAGCGGCACATACCCGTTTTGCCAATATATGGGAGTACTCCCTAGGCGTTGGTACTGTCGAGTTAGACGTTATGTTGATTATCGGTGAGCAACGTAGTACTTATGAATTTTCAGAAGCAGATTTGAGAGATTTCTAAGTGCTATTTAGACTCGTCTCAGGTTGGTCATCAGCCAAAGGCTCGGCAACACTTTCCTGTTTCAATTCGCTGCTTTGGATATGAAAGGCCGGGCTGGGTGAGGTTTTTTTTCTACGCCCACTTCAAGATGGTTGAAACATCTGAGAGTCGTACTTAGAAAAATTTCAAGAAAAAAAATAGAAGTTAAAAATGCCGAGGAAAGGTGGGCGTGACGAGTCTCGAACGTAGGACCTCCTAACGAATGAATATGACTCACTGTTCACTATCCCTACACTAAGCCATCATTTCGCTGCCAAGACTTCACACTTTCTTTGTTTGTCTATCTAAAGTTCTTATAAAAGTAACCCTGACCTCAAAGTAACCCTAACTAACCACAGATAACCATGAACAACCATCAATAGCCCTATGATATGAATTTACGAATAATAAACAAGCCGTGACAGTCCGCCATCTTGAAGTGGGAACGCAGAATTGAAAGTGCTTGTGGCCGTGTAACGTGCTCCTATCTAGGTGTCACAAACTGTCCTTGCAAAATGATAACAGGTAAGGTGTACCGTCAGATGGCTGTATGCCAGGACAAAACTGAACGGCCAAACCTTCTGCTACATGCAGGTATGTGGCTGCTGGTAATGGTAGGCTAACACTTCATTGGTAACTCCAAGTTACATTATGCTATGCATATACGAAGTACAATCCTTCAGCTTCATTTAGTTGTAAATGCGGCGTGGCTGCTAAGTCAGTAATGGTTGAAAGACAAGAAAAAGAAACATTGAAACAAAGCGTTGGAAATACTGCAGAGATTACAAGTCCTTTCAAAAACCTATTCGGGATCATGGTTCACATGGTAGCTCTTGGTCTTACAGGCCTCATTTTATGGACCGCGCAACCGGGATCGAGTGAGTTGATAAAACATTTATAATATCAAATCTCTGAGAGAGTGAGAGATTGAACAAAACAAGACTCGTACATCGACCAGTCATTGCTTGTTAACGTGGACACACTGGAAAGTACCCTGCGTGCAGAGATCTCTCATATCGTTCTTCGTGGCAATTTGAGAGATCTCTGCTCGCACTTGCAGGGTAACTGGAAAACCTACACGAGCTACACGACTACAGTTCGCTATTATAATATATACTGGCCTTGAAAATGTAATGATTTTTTTTGCGAAATGCACCCTAAATACAAATTTTCTCAATGGCAGTTTCGAATGTTTTCGGTACTGTTGTAAAAACTGACAGTTACTCAGTATTATAATATTGAAGGGGTTATCGCACCAAAGACAGTAAGAAAACAAGTGTACAAGTTCATGAAATAATAAATACAACAATCAACATCACAAGAATACATCATATAAAACTGGTGATTTATCCCATGTGGTGACATTTTCAGACCACATAAACATAAAGTGTGACTTAAGACAGTGATGGCTTTCCATAGTACATGATTTTTATTTATAATATAAGAACAATTTATAGAAACAGCGAGGCTCAAATTTGCCAAAAAATTAAGAACAAGCTTACAACATGTGATCAAAGCTTAGCCAGCGTAGCTTGGCGTTCTAGTCATTCGTGAAGGCAAAAAAGGCGAGTGGCGAAAAAGTTGGCCGCGAAGGG
>JAOBRG010264426.1:0-16354 GCA_027574985.1 Umimayanthus nakama | reverse complement strand
ATTATTATTATTATTATAAGGTGTCGGGAAATCAATTTGAAAGCTGTGGCAAACGAAATCACTGAATATCTTTGCAATCTTTGATTTGTTTACTGCAAAACGCGCTGAGAAGTTGCAGCAATTACTTTTCTACGGGTTTTTTTGACAAACCTATTTGGCTTCGATGAGCCGAATTCCGTTTTTCAGACGCGTCGGCCGTCTACCAAGTAGCGGTCGGCCGAAACTTGAAGCGGCCGAATTCAACGCAGAGCTCCGAAGGTTCTTTTGAAGGGAAGGAAATAAGCAAGTTTATTTAAGAATGAAATCCATGCCACGTGGAGAGGGTTGAAAACAAGTGGCTCTTTCGCCAGCGATTCAGTATTTGCTTCTTTCCTGCTGTCCGGGTGGAATTTAAAAGGCGACACAAGTGAGCTGAAATCATCCATTCATATTTACTAGTGATTGTTTTGTTCGGTTTGTTTGAGTAGTTTCACATAATTTGTGAACTCACTGCTTTCTTTCATGTCACTTTCGTCGCGTTACTACACATATTTTTAATCGACAAGTAAAAGTCATCGAACCGATATCCAGAACACCGTCAAACACGACGGGCGACTCCCGATCGTGCGCGTAGCCTTGACACTATGCCTTTAAATCTTTTTAGCAATCCCATCAGGCGGACCATTTTGGCTCTTAATCTTGAGTGGGAGGGGTGCGTGCCTACCACGCGTACCCCTCCCCCCTGCTTACGGGCCTGAATAGCCATTTTCCTGAAAATCTTGCGGGGTTTACACACCAAATAAAATAACAAATAGTTTATGGAATGTTCATTTTGGTTACAAATGCAGGCCATTTTTTTCCGAGTTGCGGCGGCCAGCGGGTTTCAAGGTTCAAATAGTTGGTTGACCTCCGGAGTTGGACTCAGGAAAAATGTGACCGGGGAGGGGGATCTAAAAGTATAAATGAGTAGCGAAAACTGCCAGCTGATCTGAGTCCCTGGAATTAGCCAATCAGGGACGAGGACGTCTGCAAAACTGTATATCATGTCGTTGCAGGCCCTATCCGAGAAACAAGGCACAGATACAACTTATGCATTTAGTGATTTGCTCTTCAGTGTTTAAAATACTTAATCTTCTTTCCAGGGGTTCCTTAAATTTGACTCCTTAGTCCAAAGTACTGCTTTAAGAGCAAGCTTAGTGATATACAGTTTTGCAAATGACGTCACAGGGTCAGATTAGCTGATGGGTACTGGTCCGAAAGTTTAAGGGCATAATTTCTCTAAGGTGTCATTTTTGAGAATTTTAAGTTGCCATTTTGTCATTTGGGAGTTATTGTGAGTTATCATTCTCTGGATAAGGTCTGTATTTGAAAATGAAAAACACACACATTTTTAGGGTACCATGTGTTTTTGTGTATTTATTTTTGGAATACCAAATTGGCCTCAAATCTGTATTCTTTTAGGTTTAGTGCTCAGCTCAACTTTCGTCCCCCCCCCCTACGCCTCAACCTAACCCCTCATCTCCCCCGTCGGGGTCTGACCAAACAGACTCAGACAGACAGACAAATATAGAAGGGGCTACCAGTAAGGTGTGGCCGCTCAGCACTACTATTAAGCATACAAAGTGGTTGAAATGTTGAAGTGTTCATAAATGTTCTGAAAGTGTTCACTTGAACTGCCGCAAATTACCATCTCAATTTTCAACGTAGCTCAGTTGCTAGAGCAACAGCGAAACGTTCTGGAAATCTCACCGGGTCAGAGATTTTTTCTCTTTCTCCTTAATTGGCCCATTTCCTTTTCAAGGCTTTCGCTCAGAAGGTATTATTTTTGATACTTCAACATACCACATTTAAACCAACATATAGTTAGACAGACAGACAGACAAACAAACAAAGTTATATAGACAGACAGCTAAATAGATAACCTAAATAAAATAAATATCAGATAAATAGCGACTGACAGATCTAAAGAAAATTAACAGCAGACAGACAGACTGATTGACAAACAAGCAGACAAACAACACAGTGCAACACAATAAGTTATATTTTATGAGGGATACGCTGGTTACTATAATATTATTCTCCTCATTTACTCTCTAAGAAATCGTGTAAAATTACAAACTGAAAGAGAAACCCAAAGATACAGTGAAATTGGAAACTAACCGGAATGTCTGTTTACAAGAAAGAGTGGAAAAAGCCGAGACAAGCAATAACTGAAACAAAGGGGACAGATTCGGCAAACGAGAAACAGTCAACAACACCTCTCAATGACATGGCTGTCATCATTACTTTATTCGATGATCATCGCCTGTTTCATTTAACAATGCAGCTTGTAAATTGTTCTTTTTAATTTACGAATATTAGCTATCAAGTTGATTTTAAAATCACCTATTTCATTTGTTTTGAATTGCAATATTTTTGTAACTTTTTTAAAAAAAACTGTAGTTGTGACGTTAATTTTTGCAACACGCCAATGTCGATTTACGCTTCAGTTACCGTGAAGAAAAACCCGTAGTCGAGGCTAGTGTTTCGCTTTGCAAAACATTTGCCGTATTTTCTCGCACAACTCAGCACTAGCCTCGATTTCAGGTTACTGTTGGCAGGAACTAAAGCGAATTCCAAAGTGGTCTATAAGCTAAGGCGTTAAGAGGTTTTCTAGGTATATACCGTGTAATACACCCGAGCGCAATTTAACATACTAAGCAAGCTTGCGACCGTTGCGATTTTTTAAAAACCAATTTTGTATTACGACTACAACCACAGCTTTTACTACTACAAAAGTCTCTCCGCGTTTTATACTTTTTGAAAAACTGTAATGACATAGGCTGTGTTTGCTATTCCATTCTAACAAAGCTAAAGTATATAAAATAACTTTCGAACGAAAACAAGTGTATTTCTTTTTCGTTCCCAATCAGAATAAAAAAATATACTTTGTCATTAAAACTCATCACTGATGGTTCATCATACTCGGTTCGATCACAACAACTTGCCGTCGACAGTGGAGTTATAATCAATTTTTAACGAACTTTTACTCTTGTCTGAGTGTATCTGTTATTTATATTATATTTCTGTTTTTCGTTTGTATCGTTTGACTAACTATTTTGCCACCCTAGAAAAAAGACTCTTTACTGAAGAAAAATAAAACTCTGTACCAG
Organism: Umimayanthus nakama; assembly: GCA_027574985.1. Lineage (NCBI taxonomy): Eukaryota > Metazoa > Cnidaria > Anthozoa > Zoantharia > Parazoanthidae > Umimayanthus > Umimayanthus nakama. Next base: position 13,223 of record JAOBRG010264426.1, on the reverse strand, counting down.
AAATCACTGCAGAGATATAGATACCATGCACTGAAATCATAAAAATGGCAAATCTAGCCAGCCCGAGAGAAGTGGAAAGTAGTCAAGGCTCACGCCTTCATTTTTCTGCCTATAGTCACTCCTTTGAACGTCATCAGGACTAGTTCCGAAAGTTACCGCCTTGCATCTGAGAACTGATGACAGTCGGGCCAGCTAGATAGGACAAAAGGAAAACGCCTCTAAAAGGTTATTTTCAGCAAAATATATCTTCAAACCTAACTATGATACGGTTCCAGCACCCCTAGGCAATTCAGTCAGTTATTAGCCGCTGGAAACCTTAAAGTTTTGTAAACCTGCTTTTCGAAGCAACTTTAAACCAATAAAAGTAACAAAAGAATTGTTTGGCGCTGTCAAAGGTCAAACATAAGGCATCTTCAGTGCACAAAGATCAAAGCTGAAAGATTTTTAGCTGCTAATATGAAAGCAGAGCCGTTCTCCACCAGGGAAAATGGACATTGCCAACAATAACACCAAACTCTCCATTTTTTTTCCTGGCGAAAACTCCAAAATGGAACAGCAAAGACGTTTTGGAACTACGTAATACAAACTGTTATAAACTTGAAGGAATTTTGCGAAAAACTGTGTTAAAGAGGTCGGCTATTTACAAGCATGAACATTATAATCAACTCTATAATTTCTAATATTTTGTTATTGTTTGCGTATATTTACACTTATATACAGATCTTTAAAATTTTACTTAGAAAACTGCACGGAAAATATGATCACGATGCAACAGAAGCGAAAAATATGTAAGTGCTTTCTTTTTGCCTCCTAAGAGCTATGTAATGTGATATTCGAAAAGCTTTAGCAAGTATCGCAAATACTAAATCTACTAACGCATATCTAACATTTTTTTCTTGCGAAACTTTTCATTTTTCCGTGTTAAAGCTACAGAAAGAGTAGCAAAAAAACAAAAGATATATATAAGAACTATTCCACGAACGCCCGTTGGATATGAGATTTTAGATAGCGGACTAGTTTTAAGCTGAATGGACTTTGGCCTTGGTTTATTGAAAATATCTCTCACTGGTGTACAGTAGTATTTTTTGGCCCAAAGACAAAATCGTATCTTAAAGCTGCCATATGATATTATCCAAATATCACCTTACAAACTCTGGTTAGCAACTAGCAAATATACCCTGTCACTCTTAATAATTTCTTATAGCTAAACAGGTACTGATTTTTCATGTGATTACTTGCTAATGCCACTCGATCAGCATCTATCTTCTTCTTACTATACAATCTTAGTAAGTCAATAAAAAATAAGGAATTTGGTAAGGAGAACAAAAGAACTGATCCGAAAGAGAAACGTCGAGAACAAAGGAACTCATCGGCTTGAACAGAAGTAATTGAGCCTGTTTCACTGAACATTCTTAATATGCAAGCAAAAACGCAGCCACTGAGAAGGAAATGCGTAGGCTTTGAGATTGCGTTTGGGCTCTTTTCACGAGCTGTCTATTGTAGATACGGGTGAGTTTGGATAACTCAAACACATTCTATTACAGAGTCAGCTGTGCGCATGCAAGTCCGATGTGTTTGTTTTCATTGCGTCTCTTTAAACGCCCTGACCAATCTGCGCTCGCGTTTTTAGTGCGAACAAACCTAAAGAATGCTAAAAAGCATTTTTATTAGATTGATTGTTCTCGAACACTCACTTCATTTATGAGAACTCCTGTTCAAAACAATGGTGTGATATCGACCTATCTGTCACTAGTTAGCTGCCGATGTCGTGACACAGTGACAAAAGTTGCTCACACGCTTGGAGGCAAACTACATCTTGACTGTTTTAAACGAACCAAAACATGTTACTATTTTACAAACTGGCTGCTTCTACCTCTTCTTTGTCACATAGCCGCCTCGGTGAGAAGGAGAGAGTTGATTGACGGCAGAGTTTCATTGTCGTCTACACAGTCCACCTTCTCCAGCTCACCATTAAACAGCTTATGCACTGCCATGTCAATCAACTCCTCCTGGCCAATCATGTGCTCGCCTGCACTTTCTCCGTCCGTCGAGCCCAGGTCCCCGGCAGCTTCTGAATAAACTGTGTTGCAATCTATCATGGAACTATGGCCGTTTGAGGTAATCACTTCAACTGCGTCACGGGCGTGTTGCGTGACGGGAATGTAGTACGAGTGCGCAGCAGAGTATGTTGTCACGGGAGTGTGCTCCACGGACATAAGGCAGCTGTATGGAAATTGCTGGTGACCTTGATTCCCTCCTGAGTTCATGGTTCCCCGGTTGTAACTGTCGTTCAATGTGTAAGCCTAAAATGTAGTAGCATAGTTGACGTAGCACGGATAAGTGATTGAATTTTTAGATTGCATGATACCAGAGCTGATCTGTCTCATCATGATTTCATGCCAAGTCCCTTTAAGGCTCTACATTTGTTTGTAGGGTACTTTTCAAATCCAATATCATTATGAGTTACTATGAATTTGATTTTATCCGGAGCAGCATGGACCGCGGACAAACATTTTCGCTTTGGAATGTAATCGGACCACAAGTTGCACTAGTATTGTGTAAGGGAGGTGTAAGCCAATTCCAGTACGGAATTTAAGGCGAGCGGGTTAGTTGGGCTCACTGATATTTTCGATTCGCTAACCTTTTTATCTTATACAGTCTCTACACAGTCTAAAACACAGGAAACAAATTTGCAACTGTTAATGGGGTGTAACCTTTGCTAATATCTTGTAAACTGAATCAAAGACTTTTTTCACAATTACGATGAAAATAGCAATGACAAGACAATAACAAAGACAATAACAATGGCATTAACAACATCAAAAACAACAATAGTTTTAACAGTATAAACAATAACAAAATCAATATCAATTATGATGAAAGGAATGATGATGAAAATGATGATTGTGATGCTGATAACAGTGATGACAATAATAACAATATCATATCAATCATGATGAAAAGATTGATGATGAAAACGGTGATGACGATGAAGATGTTGATGATGATGATATATAAGCAGAACTCTCTTATACCAGTTCTCATTTCCTGAAACTCAAGAAACTTGTTAGCGTTTTGTCACAAAGCTGAGGTGAAAGATACTGAAAGAAGAAATGCTGGGCTGATTCAAACACGTCAGCACCGTATATCAACCCAATTTTGTTAGCGAGAGCAGAAGTACAAGTTGGTGAAATGTCACGTGACTCCAATATTACTGACCTGCCTGTGGTGATACGGGTATTCACCGTTAGTTTCCCGTCTCACGCTCGAGTGGACAAATCCTCCCAGACCACAGTTGTTAAAATGTTGCTCAACGAGCCTGTCAATGTCATCTGAAGACGGATTAGCTACGCCGTTGGCCGAATACAGGCAAGACTGCCTCGCCTTCGGGTCTTCCTTGCCTGAAAGCCCCGAGTAGGTCACGTGAACCTGTCCATTTCTACTGACCCCAGAGGCAACCGCTGGTGACACCGGCGGAGTAAGCACGGGCGCAGCTAAACCGTTATGAGCAGGAAAAAATACATCTTTCGGAGAGGGCATGATAAGTGCTGAGGATTCAACTGGAGTTGGCGGGAAATCGTTCGTTATTGATGGTGTGAAACCATTGCAACTGCTCTGATGTGACAGCTTCCTAGGTCGAGGTTTCTGGCCAGCGGTATGATCTAAGGTGTCACGTGGTTTTGATTTCTTGTGCCTCGTGGCTGATTCCTTCGCAGGCGAAATTTCGTCTAACTCGGCTTTCTTCAGCTTTCCATTCTCGAGGATTCCTTCGGGTACAGTAAATTTAGTCCTTCTAACAACTGTTTGGATTCTGAGCGGCGAGTTGTTCTTGTCAATTCCTTCACCTAAATGAAAAAGTGCACTGTTTAAGTTTATTAATCGACACTGATCAACTGATTCTCAATTAGCGTCCTAAGTGGAGGGAGGCGGAAGCTTTGATAAAATGGGACGTTGAAGCGTTGATTCGGTTCACGGCAGAAAGGGCTGTTTATGAGGTTTGTTAAGGAAACGTTTTGCTGTTTGACTGTTCACCCTATTTAGAGTTGAAAAAAATGTGCTGAAACCGAGATAATCCCAAAGACAAAAAAAAGAAAAAAAAGATGGTGGTTGAAGTTTTTGTGTTAAAGATACACAAACAAGGCGATTAAGAGAGCTTATCTAAAAAGCTGTCTAACGCTACTTTTCTTTGATCACAAAAAACGAATATAAAAGTTCTCAAGAGTTTTAAAACACATTTTAGACATGAGATTCTTATACAATGTTATAGCTTCAAGTGTCGGTGGATACAAGGCGATGACAGGTGATGTGGGATAGTGACCGAGAAGATAAAGAATTTAGAGTCTGAAAACGAACTCCTCAAACAAGAGAAAGCTAACATCTTAAACTTGTTTTTATCATTGTACTCAGGTCGTCTATAATGTTTGCCTTACTGCTATTACTTGTACACTGCAACAGATTGTATGTATTTGTTTACAAACTATTAGTTAGTAAATTGTTATTTTTTTTGTCTTCTCTCCTCTGACTCTACAAAGCCAAAATGAAAGTAATTAGCTAACTGTCTAGTCTAGCCACTGGCTATTGCAGTTAGCTATATAAGTACCAACATTTTTGAACATTTTTTCTTTCTAATAATAAAAATAAATATTGTTGTTGTTGTGATTGCTAACGAAGGACATTTTTGGGTTATTTGGAACAGTGATAAGTAATGAGGGACAATGATGAGTAACAAAGGACAGTGGTGTGTGTGTGTGTGTGTTTGAGGGACAGAAATAGCTAATGAGAGTAATTACGGGTATCATGTACTTACCCATCTTCAGATGCCTGTCAAGAAGTTCCTGCAGCTTTTCTTCCATTTCGTTGTAAAACCTCGTCTCGATAACCAACAACATGTACTCGTCCAGCAACATTCTGATCAGGTGAAACGAACCTGCACACAAACATTGAAATGGTGAAATTAGAACACTAGAGAAAGAAATATCGTGTTTGTGAGATGATTTGGAAACAGAACAAATATAGGTTGATCATGTGACCGCTGATGTCAATTGCTTTACATTTTGACAGACTGACATAGAGTAGGATTAAAAGTAGTGATAAGGCCAGTCTTATAACTTTAACATTCGGAAGTCAAACTGAGAAAACTGCGTTAGAAGCTAGAGACTGCGTAAGAAACTATGAAGTAAGAATGTTCGATTTTTTAATTTGTTGCAAAACTCAGATGCAGAAATTGCAATGGAATTTTCCGGTAATGTTTGTATATGACGACACCAAACTTGGAGGAAAATAATGTTTGTGTGTGCTTCTGCACAACAATGTTTACATTTTGCTAATGAAGAAAACGTAACAAAATTTTGTCTTAAAAAACGTTTTTCTCTCCAGACAACGTTAAAGCCAAGGTGTTTGAAGCAACAGAACTAAACAGCAAGCAGCATCGCTCTCTTTCGCTCTCTACTCGCTTCCAAAGCTACCGACAGAGAAGTATAACGTATCGTTCTTCAACTTATGAATTGCCAACTAAATAGTAGTGTAGCTAGTTTTCGTCCTAGGAAACATCCTTAAGCAAGTATTTCAGTTTCATATTCACAAACTAAAAACAAAACAAACATCGCAACAGGTTTGCAAGTATAAGCCCTGTAGTCTCCTTACCAAAGCACTGCGAGGCGTTAAGGGTCAGATTGTGCATCAGGCGCGCTCCCAGAAACGACCAGCGTAACAGGAATTCTTGCGCTCTTGTCTTGAACTCGACCCCATTCTCTTCGCATTGCTGAAACAAAAACTTAATTATCGGTCACAGGAAACGAAACTCGATTGATAAATTCTTGCTCAGATTTTAAGGCAAGGTCTTCATTTGGAAAAAAAGATATCAGATTCCTTGTTAAGAGTATTTTAAGGTTTAACAGTTCTATTTCGCAATCTCTCCAATACTTGACAAAAGGACGTTAAAATAAAAAATTACTTCTGTTACGAATAATTGCCCGAGGGATGAATTGCACAGCTCCACAATCCATTGCTTCACTTCGACTCCATTTGTTAAAAATGTTTTTTCGCCCCAATAAATAGCGCATCTATAATAACTTTTGAAAAGGTATTCAAAGAACTAGTTTTGGAAAGCAGAACAACTGATAGTACCCCTCTGAAAGATCCTACGGTCGCTCATTGTTAATTCCGTCTGTCCGTTATGCTCGGTCAACTTGTTCTGGCCAGGTTAAATGGAAAGGTCCAAGGCGCGCACAAACACTTTCACGCCACAACTCTCCAAATTCCCGCACTTTGGCCGACCAGAGCGGGAGAACTGAGCGGCTCTGAGCAGGGACACATCTGGACAGAACCAGTTCTGAGAACTTTTTTTTGTTCATTTTAGATCTGACTTGTCGGATCGGCCAGGCCAGACAAATGGAAAAAAAAACTCTGACTCCTAAACGCAGACATCAGTTAGAGATTATTATACCGTGTTATCTAACTATTCCGGATTCATTTATAAAGACTCCAGGTTCACTTAAGACAGTAGACATAGCCTTAAAAGCTGGCCTTCTTCTTCCTCTCATACCTTGAAGACTCTTCTCTCTACAATGTTGTCGAGCCACTCCACGTACGACTCAATTGGTGAATACTCTCGTAACAATTCCTTGAACTCTGACAGGACTGCAAGAATTAAAGTTGGTCATTTATTAATGAACCCGTACATTTTCGCCTTCATCAAGGTTTCCAAAAAGTGTTTACTACAGTTGATTCAACTCTTTAAAACTATCTCTCATTAGTCGAAGACATATTGAGTTGAAGATTTGGAAAGGAAGGCTGGGATATGCGTGTATATGTGGGCCCACTCAGTTTCTCGGTATTAGAGGAATCGTTTATTCTGTTTGAGAGGATATGAGAATGGTGCTAAACCTTTACTATTTTCAGCCACACATTTCAAGTAAGTGTATTTTCCATCAGCAAAACAAAGAAGAAAGCACACTGCTGCTGACTTCACATCGAAAGTTTGCGATTACTTCTTTTTTTTTGGAGGGGGGGGGGGGCTTATTCGAGGCTGGGCGCTTAATATATTTCTTTACCATCAGGGTGGTCGCTTATTCGAGATGGTTGCTATTTCGAGGTTTGATGTTTACTTGAATAAGTAAGGAATTAAAAAAATTTAATCTAGTTTTGTTTAATTAGCCTATTTGTTGTTGAAAGACTATAAATTTAGCTCTTTTTCAGAAAACTCACATTCCCGGTCGAAGTCCATATCCTGGTCATTCTCAGTCTTGGTGTAGAGGGACTCGGTTCCAAAGATGCTCCTGTCAACTTTGTCCAGATCATCGAGCATCTGGTCGACTATTTCCTGACTGGACAACACTGGCCGGGAGGTCTGCGCATGACAAAGAAAATATGGTGAAACTCGTACCAAGATCGCACGTGTACTCAATTTGACTGTGGGCGTAGCAAACAAATGCAGTGATGACAAAAATAGGCAAAAAACATATTTTGAGCTTTTACAAAGGATAAGTTGTAAAGGACAAGTTCATCTTTTAAAGAAAACTCGATAAAAAGAAGTCGAGGAACCGGTTGCAGATCCCGGAGTGATTCACATGGTTCGACTCGCCTTTGTCACGGCCCGCATTCTTTGTATTTAGCTATACAGAGCCTCGATCCGATACAACCATTCCTGAAAAGATGGCAGACTCGTGGTAAAAGCGAATCGAAGCCTCTGAACACAAGCAAAATGTTTAAAATATGTACACTTTAACGCATATTTTTTATACATTTGATGAAAACGGTAGTAATTGAACCCCTAAGAGTCGCCAGTGAACCATATCTACAGTGAACGTTAGTCATTTACCTGCGCCAGGTGTAGAAACGATGTTTGCCGCCTGAGAGACTGCACGAACCGCCTGACCACTGCAACAGCGAAATTATTCACATCAATAACTAGATAAACCGAGCGGCAATAGTAACAGTTGTGAGACGCTATAAGCAGTTCAGAAACTGAACACCAAAACGGTTATACTGACATACGCACTCTTTTGTTCTGAAAGGAACGTCTATATTTGCTCAAGTTTAGCTTCCCTGTTTCTTAAAGTATCTTTTTAATTTTTTTTGGAGTTGTGCCCAGAGTAGAGCCTTACTGTTCAAACGGTGATGCGTTGTTGTCCATGTGATTCCTTATACGATGCAATACAATACGGTATACGATACAGAACAACACAGTGCAATACAGTGCAATACAATACAACACTTATCAGTATCAATATAATACTTAGTCATCCCAATTGAGCTTTTCAGACTCAATAAAAAGAAATCCTTACTTTCACAGGAATAAACATGACCTGAAATGCTAAAACTATACTAAGCAACCCTAAATGTAACCAGAACTGCACACTGGTCAAATCAGTGCGGTATTCACTTTTCAGCTAGTGGTAGTACCTTGAAGCTTCCCCAGTCTCAAGTATTCCGGTAACTGTTCGGTGGCGGCGGCGATCCAGTTCTCCAGCTGGCGCGCAAACGTTCTAATGTCCGCTAGCAAGCTGTAACGGTCATAAAAACATTGATACCACTTGTAAATAATCTACTTTAGTAAAAATGCACTGGTGATTAACGAAAATGGCGCGCGCTGATTGGTCGAGAACTTCGTTCTCTCAGCGGTGATTATAGCAATGACGCACGAGCAAAGCATGTTTAGGCGCGAGTTTTTTAAATGAAAAATGAAAATTTTTTTTAAAAAAATCGCTATTTTTGTTATAATCAGTTATTACTAAAACAATTAGCCACCTCAGGCTCTGTGAATATCGCGATAGTCACCTCGACTTCGTCTCGGTCACTATTCGCCGATAATCACGTCGCCTTCGGTGACTAATTCTTAATTAAACGATGGTTCACTCACATATATAGAAGTGAATAAGTACTTATTCGTTTCTATATGCGTGCAAAGATTATTAACATGATATAGTACGAGCAGCAGTAAATGTGATTGCACGTATGTGTGTGCGTATATGTACGTGTGCAAGTGTTTGTATGAATTAAGTGTGTACGCGTGTGTATGAACGTGTGCGACCGCGAATATGTAAATGTGTACGTAATTGTTTCGCGTGTATGAATTTGTGCCTATACGTGATTCGCGCGCGTACGTGTGCATGTGCATGTGCTTGAAGGTGTAAGGATACGTATTCGTGTGTTCATTTTCCTGATCATTTTTGCCAACAGTTACGCACATACGTACCCGTCTGGAATGTCTTGCATAGTTGATGGAACCAAAACATCCATTAGAACCTTGAACATAATCAGAAATATCTCTATAAGAACAGCAGTCTCTCTCTTTCTCAATTTAGAATGCTTGTGTTTTTATTGATTATAGACTGCACAGACGACATGTAATGAAGAAAGACAATAATAAAGAAATAGCGTGAGGTGGAAAGAATAGAAGTAAAGCTAAGAAAGATACGGGAAGGTCGCTCAAAGAAGAGAAAAACATGATGAAAGGAGAGACAAGCTGCTACAAGGTACGGCGATGTAAAGTGTGAAATTCGGCATGAGACGAAGGGAGGAAGGGACGGGAACAAAACATAAGCCACAACAAGATGAGACACGACATGACATGACACGATATGATCAAAAAACACAAAATGAAACAACACGACATCACGACGTAGAGCAAGCTACAACGTGATTTCCATTTAAATTTAGGTGGTCGGGAACAGTCGCCAATAGAACGCGACAATAAATTGAGCGATCTCAGACCGTCGTAAAAAGTGCACATCGAACAACAGTTGAAGGCATAAGCAAGGTGTATTCTGCGTGGTCGGAATAGCCTGTGAACAGGCTTTCCGCTTGAAAGGGGCGAAGCGAGCCGATTCCCCCGCGGCTCGCTTAGCCCCTCTCGAACGGAGAGCCTGTTCACAGGCTAGTTTGGAATTTAAGTTGAACTTAAATTCGGTTTTCCCAACTCTAAAATTTTTTTGATTGCGACTGCTTTTAATGAAAACGTGTCCTTGATGGTGTCGCCAACAGACGGTCGTTGATCCTTAGAACAGAAACCAGGCTTCACTTAATGAAAAGCACTTGACAATTTTAATTTGTCTACCTTGTACAGGATCGAGTCACAGACGCACACGACATCCGGGACAGTCTCGGTCTCCATCAGCGGCTTCAGATGTTCCGGCATGCCTTGCCAAAAGTGAAACAGAAAGTTCTTGATCTGTTTAGGAAAAGAAACAATTGTCAAGCCATTAAAGTAATATAATTTCATCAGTTGCCTTCCATCTGTTCTTCACGTTATTAAATGACTCATTATTTTTAGAATGAGATGCTGCAGGATCAACAAGAAATGCTTACAACCCGGGGGTCATATAACCTAGGGGCTTATGGGTCTTATAAAATAGGGCCTTACAGCTTGGGGTCTTATAAAATAGGGGCTTACAAAATAGTATCTAATAAAATAGAGCTTACAGCCCTAGGGTCTTACAAAAGGGGCTTTTAGCTTTGGATCCTATAGAGTAGGAGCTTACATACGGCCTAAACTGAGGCTTATAGAAATGAAGCCTACAGCGTGGGGTCTTGTAAAGTAGTGCGTTACAGCCTGGCGTCAAAAAATAGGGTCTTATATCGTGGGTCTCATAAAAAAAGTGCCTTGCAGCCAAGGGGCTTGTAATCAGAGGGTTTTTAACTGCCGATTAGAGGGCGCTTATCCCTTTGCTAGAAATTCGCACGTTATTACGTCACCGAAATCTTTGTCAAAGAAACACTGCACCGTAGTTGATGAAAGTTCATAAATCTATTTAGTTATGTTAACTTGAAATAATGTTGAGTTGAAGTCAACATTTAACGGACAAGCGCCCACTTTTACGTCATCCAAGGAGTTACACGGATAGTTGTGCAGTTCCACTTCAGTGTTGCGCTCTAACCGCAAATTCCTTCCCTTGTTAAATCCACAAAATCAAGGGAAAGTGCGCTGTCTAAACGTTACACCCTATTGCCTTACTTAACGAAAGCTTCTGAGCTGAATTTAGTTTTTTCCTTATTTGTAATTTAACTGAGAAAAACAATTATCAGCAGGTCACCTCATCAAAGTTGGCGTTTATCGCCGTATCCAGAATACACTGACAGTGCGTCTTGTACATAATCACAAACGTTTCCACCTGAAATTGAAAGCATTAAAACGAGTAAAATGAGAAAAACCATTCTGTTCCGTGTAAAAACTGAACTCACGGTACTACATCCATTTAAGTATACTGATCCGAGTAAGAACACGGGTAAGAACTGAAGCAGATCCGAGAATGCTGAAAGCTGCTTATTGCAATGGTGCTTAAACCGCTGACCTTACTGACCAAAACACTAAAATCTACATTTACGATAGCTTCACCACTCGTAGCGCCTTCAATAAAGTTTAATTCATTGATTTTGTTAAAGTCAATGTTTCATAATCCACAAAAGGTTGCCCATTATGCGAAAACATGTGTACTGCAGGTGTCAAATCTTTAAAAACAAATAATTTAAAAAGTGCAGCTAAAAGTGCAAGTGCAAACCAATCAAATAAATGTGAAACAATAATAACGCAGTTTGGATGGAATGATCGTGTGACGCGGACTTTCTTTTGAACGTAGTCTTGGATTTGGACTGAGCAGCTTTGATCATTAACGATTATGTACATCATTGCTAAATGTGACATGTGTCTCCTTTGCTGTAACGACGACCATGCATTCCAGTCATTGAGTAGGTTTGTGGCAGTTTCTGGCACACGAGCATAACAACCTTTGACAAATCTAGCAGCTCTGCGCTGAATGCCTTCAATGTCCTTCCTGTGCTTGTGAGTATGCGGGTCCCAACGCTACTAACCATTGTTCTTTTTAATGAAAACTTTTTAGAGATTCTCCATGTGCTGGGAGGGAACCTGGAAAACTCCAAACCTTTCTTGACTATTGTTTTGTAGTCTCACGATTGGATGAAACCGTGAAGCACACAAGAAACGTCGCTTTGAAACAAAGTTAACTACATTTTATTTCCAAAACATGTTGTGTACTGGTTGATGCAATGTCATTATGAAAATCAAAACTTTTTAATGTGGGAAAAGCTAAATACCGTAAACCAAATCAATAGAAGGAGGTACGCGTTGCCATAAGTTTTGCACAACGCATTTTATCAAATGTCTCAAGCAAACATTTATCCTCGGATATCAAGTTGTAAATACGAGTAACCTTGCAAGTTACCTTGTCGGCCGAGTTCTCGTTGGGGATTTCCAACAACGACGGGTTCGGGAAATCGGGTAAGAGTGTCCCGGTCTTGGAGCTGAGCGAGTATTTCCGGATAACAAAGCCATTGCCCTGCGGAACAAGCAAATTGGCCAGCGTCAGGAAATAACCGAGTTTTCCTAAACTGTTCATATCTCCATAGTTCCTTGTACACAGATTGGGAGAATTTGTTTTTCATCTTAAATAAGTTGCTGTGTAAGATCACTTGCTTTATCCTTTTTACCAAACAACCTATTTTTGCGAGGATAATGTAAGGAGAATTTACAGGCTGATAATTTGGCTTGGGCTGAAAGGGTTAGTATGAACACTGAGTTTCAAACTCGTCTAGTGGTAGTGTAAAGTGTTGAAACGCTAGCATTTACGGGTTCAGAACGCGTTTATTTTTTTATTTATGTTATTAAACTAATTTTTATAGTGTTGATTTTGGTTTGGGTTAGAGTTAGGGGCTGGGGCTAGGATCAGGGTTAGTTTTAATTGTATTTTTGCGATCAGGACATTTTGTCTTCCTCATGAAACAGACAACAGCCCAGGACTGCCGTTGGACTTACGAAAGGAAAAACTGCGACATCGACATCATTACTCATTTCGGAGGTGTTCAACTCACGTCTTCAGCTCAGTACAGTTTCGTTGACTATATCAATTGTTCGACCAACAAGATGTGTTGACTTTTGTTTTACCTTTTTGATGGACAAAATTTATTGGCCAAAAATCTGAAGAACAAATGGCAAGTAAAGAGCAAAAACAGAATACGATTTGGATAAATCGAACAATTTCTTTTATGGTAACTTACATCGTTTTTTAGTTTTGATCCGGAAAATCTGAAACAAAAAAAAAGCGTGGTTAGTTCCATCAAAGGTATATTTTGTAGACATAATGATGATAATATTGAGGAAGAGTTTAAAGAAAAAAAGGAGATGAAGAATTCAAAGAAGAAGAAGAAGAAGAAGAAGAAGAAGAAGAAGAAGAAGAAGAAGAAGAAGAAGAAGAAGAAGAAGAAGAAGA
>JAOBRG010264425.1:0-31510 GCA_027574985.1 Umimayanthus nakama | reverse complement strand
GTCGTGTTTACAGGACGTGCTGCCCGCCAAACCGACCGCCTGTACGTACTGCGCATGATTGTGAAACTGGCTTATTGGGCAAACGATTGCCGTTGCGCACTAGGGAATCACACGACCGATATGAATTGTGAGTCGCAACAACACTAGCCTGAAAAAACATTGAAAGGGTAACTGATTACCAACCACCTCACGAGAGTCCGATTATCAAATAACAAAATCTGATATCTGACTTAGAACAACCTATAACGTGGATCGTAGGAAGTGAAGTGGCTTAATAATAGCGGCATGCTCCAAGATGATCTGTGTCCTTCAATGTAAAATAGTACGCATCATGTATAAAGCTGCTTTGACAAACTTTGTCCCTACAGCAACCTGTCATTATTTGTTCATTGTCTTCCCTATCGTTCAAACTCATATGTATACAAAACGAACTCTTTCTAATTTGCTGTCAATGACGGTGCAGTGCTGAACAAAAAACTGCGAATCGAAAACTGAAATTAACGTTTTTACCGAGAGCATCCCGGTACATAAAAATGATCCAAATAATACACTCTTTTCATAAGAACGTCTAATTTTTCGGCTGAGGCTGCGATTTCTTCCATATTTTTATGAATTCAGCCTAAAACATTCTTAAAATGTTCTTATAAAAATATCGCAGTTTTTTGCAAGTGTCAGTAGATTCTGTGTGTTTCTAACTGGGGCAGATCCAGTGGCGGTTTGGTCGAACCCCCTATATGGTTGAGAAAACACAACAATTTGGACCATATTTTTTGTGTAAAAAAGGACTTGTTTAGCAACAACAATTAGGTAATGTAGGCAGAAGATTAATTGTACGAAAACCCCATCACTAAATCCTGGATCCGCCCCTGGTTTCTAATTAGAGGGTTTAGCCGTAATGCGTGAGTACTGCAAATAAAGCTGAAGGACCTAAGTGAACTAGTACAATAGAACGAATGTTATTAATACTGAGGAGAAAGTCTAGAGTAGATATAGAGCTCTTTCCGATCTTCCATTCATTATAGCTTCCGGTGCAATATAAAGACTTTATCTGTCACGTTTTCTGTGTACTGTTGAAAAACTTGAAGTGGGCCTTTTTCAAATACTAGAAGCGGAATGATTGCAAGTCAGAAGATTTATCAGTGACATTGGTGAAGTATTCGAAAAGAGAACTTTTAAGAGAGAGCGTATGGTGGTTTTTTCCTCGAAATGTTCGACTCTTCCTACAACTTAGGTACATGTGCGATATTGTTGTTCGATCATGTTTGAGGCTCCCACAACCCCTTTCGCGCTTTAATTGATTGGTTCTGAAACTGTAAGTATTATGTCAGTCATCCTGCTAATAGTTGAAACGGTTCCACCCGTCCGAAAGAGACATTAATCAAATGTACGATTTCAACTGTCGATTTCGTGAACAAAAGTAAATAGAAAACTTGGCAGTCGAATGTCTATTTTGGCGATCGCAATATTGGCCAATGTGTCAAGGGCACCAGACTATTATTTGAACTATAAACTCAATGGTTCGCTGCACTTTTTGACCAAATAAACTTTTGTGATTTAACGAATTGATAGTTTGTTTCATTTGCATGAGCCTCGGATTTGACAGTCGGGCTAGATTGCAGAATACCCCCACCCCCCTCCCCCCACTCGAGTTAACTTAAGTTAATTTATTACTGCGCATTCCTCGTTCTACAGAAAATTGTGCGTAGTAGAATCTAGTGTGTGTGTGTGTGTGGGGGGGGGGGGGGGGGAGGTTCTGCAATTGCTCCGAAGAGTATATATGGATCAATGGCAGTCGCGTTGACAACGATGTCTGGTCGTAGGATTCTGAGTTGATATCGATAATCTGCTCCAGTGCCTTTTCAAATTGAACTTACATTTCTCACACAAATTCTACGTTGTATCTTTCACATAAAATAAAGTTCAAAGGACTGTTTTTCTTTGTTTGTGACAAAGCGACCTCATTCCATGCTGTGAAAAGCCAAAGTGTGAAGGCCAATCTCGGGGGTTTAAGGTGAAAAATGAACAACGCTCTGAATTTGTACTGGAAAAATGAACTGTTGTTTGAAATCCTTCAGGAATAGCGAGTAACGAAGAAATGATAAAAGAATAATGAATTATGCGAAATTTTGGAAAACAAATTATGAATTATGGAGAAAAAATGGCCAGGAATAATGAATTATAGACCACAAACAATTCACTTTATACCCCCGAATGCAAACCGACGCAAATTTGCTGGCCAACAACACGCAACATTTTTGGGTCGACGTCTGGATGAAACCACAACAATATTGGCACTTGTCGGGTATAGCCGTTTAAAACCGATCAAACTTTTAGACCAATGGAAACGGACGCAACACTGTCGGCCAAAAAACCCCAACAACACGCAACAATGTTGTGACTTGTTGCGCCAATTGCATGGGGCTTAAAGTCAAAATTGATTATTCTTGTTTCCGTGTTTTTGACAACGTTTAAAGCAAAATTTGAGCAAGGTTAAAACAGATAGATCTTTCCACCCAAAGGATCCTCGTCAGTTCTGATCTGAAGTGAAGTTAACTGCAAAACTGTGAATATCTAAAAATTTGAAAACGTACATGTCCCATAGGGAACGGTGGTTTAGATAATAGAATTAATGAGTATCACTATTCTGTTGCATGCAAAGAAGATGTTTTGAGTTCCAAAGGGTAAAAGTTCAAAAGCGTCACAACAATGTTGTTTAGAATTACCCCCGCCGTTGGAGCAAAAGGGTGGTATAACAGAGGCACCGACAGGAATTGATAAACACACAGGCGAGACTAAACAAAACGCAGCTGAGAATTTGTGTACCGATTGAACCACCGTTTGATTTAATTGCAAACATGATGAGCAACTGTGAGATACAATACTTGGGCTGCATGATTGCTCAAATGTGAACCTTGCCAGACATTCTTAAAATTATTCCTTCCAAAAACAACTGCACACAAGCTGTGCGGAAACAACATGTTGGAAGCCACTTCCAAAAATAACTCGCGTGGAACACGAAGCAGCGAATATGCACCTGAGCTGTGTGGAAACTTGCCTTGTGTTTGCAGCCGCTTCTAAAAATAACTTACGTGGAACACAATGGCTACCCCGTCAGTTGCACCTGCGTGCAAACCCGCCCTTTGCCTTCCAGCAAACGCAGAAAGAAGCACCGCTCCTTAATTTAACATTCCTCTATATTTGCTTTGTATCATGGCCGCCGGAAAAGCACTAGGTCTCGAAAAAGTACTGCGTCTGGCTAGTGCAAGGCGACAAGTCCACAACCCATCAAGCTCCATTGAGCCCGCATTATATAGGACCAGCTCAGGCCATGCGCCATGGTTCGCACGTTTCATTTGAGACCGACCAGACACAGCCTTCAGAATTTGGTTCTTTTCAAAATTGACCATGAAAAACTAAAATAGTACGCCATGTCTTTGGTCGGTTCGTTCATTGGTTTGAAGTTGCATGTTTTGCCTTTTTGGGTGCGAAATAGGTCAGAGCATGAAGGCTAGCTTACCCCAACCAAAATATGTCCGTTTTCCCTCTTCCCCCAGCGGATTATGGTCAAATCAATCATGACTGATGTCCTGACAAGTGCTGGCCAAGGATAATTGGTTTATAAACATTATGTTAACATGAGACCTACCGGTGACACACATACGATCGCAGAACTGGAAACAGCATTTCTCTCCTGCTGCACAATCAGTGTCCGCCGAGCACAAATGATCCGGTATAGGGGGGCAAGCGACAGCAGTTGGCAAATCAGGAGGGCACACTGGTGAAAATGATTTGTGAAATGGGTTGCGTTAATTCTCATGTTTGTAAGTTTCTTGGGACTTACAGGAAAACGACTTGCAGACGGATGCCAATATTAAGTGTAGTTGTAAACTTTGAGACTGATTCTCTTGGCATGTTGTTTATCAAAACACTATAGCTCGAGACGAGAGAAGGAGATATTTCCCAGGTTCAGCCCGAGCTGAAAAAACAGCAATTAAATTTCAATCTCAATGAAAAACAGCAGCTACACTCTTTTTTCAAATATGAACCATTTTTATAAAAAAAAAACTTGTGGAGGCTGAGGAACGCGATGAACTTTAGTCTCGACACTGCACAATAACGGAAATAATTTGTATCCAGTCGGCTAATATTTTTCAGTGCAAAATCGTCTCAACTAAGGTGCTGTTATGTTTAATTTTTTTTTGAGGTTGTCTTACGACTTTGAGTGCAACTTGCAATAAATTGGCAAGAGTGAGTTTTTTTAAAAGTAGCAAAATTAAACGAACCCACGGAGCAAGTGAAATCTGAACCAATTCCAAATTGCACAAGAAAGGTCTTATGATTACTTATTTTTAAATAACATATATGAAAAATTTAACAGTCGATCATTAACCGGAAGTAAGTGTTCGTGTCTCCTTTGTCGAATCTTTGGAAATTCTTTGGAAAACTTAGGAAAAAGCACCGGAGAGTACAAAAACATTTCCAAAGTTTTTGGAAATCTTCAGAAGTCTCCGGTAATCTCCGGAAGTCTTCGGAAAAAATTCGGAAAATGTGGCAAAGTACTAAACGAGACGACCTTCAAGCATTTTTAAAAAAAAAAAATATTAAGCCTTAGGAAATTATCGGAAGTCGATGAAAGTTTATGTCGTTCGAAAATTGTCGCAAATTGCTTGAAATAACTTTCCACAGGAGCCCATCAGTAGGAACCTCTATCTCCACTAATTTCTTTAGTCTACCCTTTCCCGAGAAGCTTTATTTTTATACAAGTTTTCCACTAGGCGAATTTTCTGCGCAAAGCGCATTTTTTCGAGTACAAACATGCGCAGTTTAATTCCAACAAACGACACAATTCTCGCCGTCTCTCTTCTCTTCGACGAAAAAGTGAGTTTGAAAAGTTTCTACTTTTTCGCCGCGAAAAAATTGCTTTGCGCGAAAACGTTCACTTAGTGGAAAACCAGCATTTTAAAACATATGTCTTCATTGTGCCCCAGGCTTTAGAGAAAAGACGCTCAGTCTTTCTTGTGTGAACCTGAGGCCTGTACTCAGCTTGCCTTAAATTCTGTCTGTTTTTTTTAGCCTCAACTAGTACAGTATACCCCCCCCCTTTTTTTTAAGGAATTTACCAAATAACAAGTGTGAGGTAGCGGTGTCTTACCTAGCGTGATGTTAGGTGAGCCATCTGCAAGCTTGATATTCCCTAAGTAAAAAAATTGTTTCCATTAGCAACTTGGAAAGAGTAAATCGCAAAAGGATTGTGGTTCCCAAAACCCATTGCGCGCTACTTAATTCCTTCCCAAAATGCTCTGCGTCTTCTTTCCTCCGCCACCTAAAAGGACTGGGTACAAGTCTGGGACGTCTGGGGAAGTTCAAAACAAACGCAAATATTTTAACCACACTTTTTCTTGTGAGAAAAAAACAACAACAACAACAATAATCAGATAGTTAAGGCCGAAGTTTGTCCGAATCCCCTCTTGAGCTCACTAGATCTTGCAGCCGCCTTTAAGGGAAACATTGGTTAAAGTTAAAATTCAGACTAGCGGTACTCCTTCATTTATCGGAATCTTCAGTTTCAATCAGTTACTTTGTTCAGTACAGCGCGACACACTGACTTACCGAGGCTCGAGATGGTGGCCAACAGAGTTAGAAGTTTCCTCATTATTAGCTTCTTCTGCACAGCAGTTATGCGTCCCTGTTGGTAGAAAAAAAAGGAGCAAATTACTTGCGTTTTTCTCTACGTGATAAAACAACAACCAAAGAATATTTAACAATTACACGCTTTTTTTATAAGGACAAACTTTATAAGAACACCCAGGCTGGGATTTGCCCAAAAATTAAGAACAAGCTAAGAACAATCACCAGGCAAAAATTTTGATCATAAAAATTTAAGAGATTTGATAGATCCTTAAACACCAAATGAACAGAATTTAGCTTGGTCAACGTAATTAAGCAAGTTCGTCACGTTCGCGGACGCTGTGTTGACAGTTTCAAGTTTTTCGCTGAATGAAACAACAGTAAACGCAAATTTCTTAGTGCCATCTTACATATATTGTTCCAGGCAACTAATTCACTGTTTAAAAATATCAGGAAATAAGAACAATTTAAGAACAACTCGATGCTGAAATCGCCATAAAAATTAAGAACAGCCAAGGCTGAGCCGAAAGTTACTGGTTCTTATAAAAAAAAGCGTGTATTCCATAGCGTGTTGGTTATGAGTTGGCTATAAACAAACCCATATCCAACTGATAATCGAGACTCGGGAGAGTTAACGAGAACGCTAGCCTGAGAAACACAACATTCGAGGTTAAAAGTTTTCACACTACAAATTTTGGCTGAGAAATTCAAACATGTTGTAAAACAATTCGAAAACTGTGTTCACGTGTGCTCCACCCATTTGTGAAAAATGAAAAAAGCTCCCCCAAAACTTAATGGAAAAACGAGACTCGGCCAAAAGTTAGTGGTTCTATTAAAACCAAAAAAGAGCGTGTAAGTGCAATTTCCCATAGTTCGGCTTGGGAACTATCTAGCCTTCGGTTACGTAAGTGGCAAAGATTGCTTGACAATGTAATAAAAGAAAATAGAGAAAAAAAACACTTAATGTCCTTGATCTAATGGTTGATATCTTGTTTTAGTATTTGCCTAACAAGTAAATGGCACTTTACATGCGCTTTGATTGGACAATAAATAGTAAATATCCACCGCTATTGACTTTTTAGTATTCACGCGTGACGGTAAGGGCGCTTCTTTCCAGATACAAGGCATTTTTCACTAGTTTAGAGCATTTAAAACTGAAATACTTTATTATTTATTCGGCAAACACTAAAATAATTATCCCCCTCAGTATCGGTTAACAGCGAAGGATATTTACTTCGCGGCTCGGTAAATGTTAACGCTAGTCACCTCCACTTCGGAGTATAACTGTTTGTTAACAAGTTATTAGGTACAGGACTTTTGACGCACATAACTAACACATAACAACGGCAATACACGGAACACGCCCAGTTGTCAAATGACTTTCGCGAAGTCCTCCGCACAATTTTTCTAGTCGACTGTGGCAAGTCTAGACTTCGCGCTCGATTTCTTTCTATTCGGTGCTTGGAAAACTTCAAAATGCTCTTCACTACTTCAGTTAAAAAAAGGAATTCCAGCGAGTCAACTTGTGGCAAGTCTAGACTCCTCCTAATTGGGCCGGTAAACCTTCCCAAATACTGCTGTTGAGAAGCCTCTGTAAGGCCTGATCGCAGGTTAGCATGCCTGGCTCTAACGCCTGGTTGTCAGTAGCTACGCAAGAACAATCGCACAAACTGTAGACTGCAAAACAGTCCCTTCCTTCGCCAGAAGTCCGAAAAGCGGGGTTTTCGAGCGAGTTTTGACGCGCGGTCGTGAAATGGGAGAACGGGGCGAGTAAGGAGTCACGCGGCCAGGGGAAAACTGGCGAAGGAAGGGACTGTTTTGCAGTCTACACGCAATGAAACTATTTGATCATGAAAACGGCATTGACGCAAGATTAAGTAGTGAAGCAAGCACAAGCGCAAGGATAAAAACTTTTTCTTTTTTCATCTACTTGTTTTTGCGCTTGTTTCAACAACTTTTTGTGAAAACGGAACATGAAGCAAAACACAAGGAATGTTTTTGAGCTACTTTTTAACCAACAATTAAAGCACTCGTTCCAAGTTGGTTCGTTGTCTTACCTAACCAAGACTGTAGAAGCAGTAGCAAGTTCAAAGAAAGCTTTTCGGAAACGGTATCAAAGTTTTCTGTTGTTTGAAATAAAGGTGCACGGATTTCAAGGACAGAAACAAACAACCTCAAGCATGGATAAGAATTGCTTCCACAATGGCAATTAGATGGTTGGAATCTCACGTTGGCAGACGTCGCATTTGAAACTTGATGCAGCTGTTAAGTTGACTACTTTTTGCCCTTAGCTTTTTTAGAGGGAAATTCTTGCCCGAACTTTTTCTCCCGTGCTTGTTTCAAGGCTCATTTTCAAGACACATAAGTTTCCACAATCGCTTGTATCTGTGCTTGTTCTTGCCAAACTATAAAAGCAAGCTAAACTAGTTCCAATTCTGACCCTGATTTAGGAACATTTAATGAGCCGTGACAGGTCCTTTTCATGTTCAAACTTCCAAGTCATATAGAATCTAAAATAGTCCCCTGAGACAAAAATCACTTGTTCTTTCAAGACATGTGCTAGGCAAATGCAGATAGCTGCGTTCTTTCAATCAACCAAGTGTTAAACTTGCACTAGTTTCGCTGAGCACTTTTTACATGGACAGGTTTCGATGAATTGTTTACGTGCCACTAGATTGGAATTTGAGCTTTGGAAAATATGTGACATGGTACTTTAATGGTGGTTGTAACACAGAATATTTTAAAGCAAACTTTATATCAACATATGTTTCCGAGTTCGAAAACGTGACGCATGGCCTTGGTTTGTTTTGTCAGATAAGGGGATTTACCAACCTTTATCATTGCATCATGAACACATCTTGGAAGTCCAAGGGCCAATTCGTCAGGGAGAGCGCAAGGAGAGTTCAATAAGGTCGGAAGAAAAGTAAAAGAGAAGCTGTCAAGGACACTGTGGAAATTCGGCACAATGTCTAGTAGCATTCAATATTTCGGCCAATCAGATGCAAGAAAATGAATGCTGGGAATCAGCATCCCGCTGGGAATTAATACGAATACAGAGAGGCGCCTCATACACGAATATGAAACAGAAAACGGCAAGAACAAAAATGAAACAGATATTCTTCGCGGTGGCACATGCTAAGACTGCAAAACAATTTGCTACCTTGTCCAAAGGATCGAAAACAAGAAATTTTGTAGGAAACTTGGATTGCTGTGCAGTCAAGTCCAAAAGAAAATTTATTTGCGCAATCAGTTATGCATAGTTGATTAAGCAATTAACTTAGTAACTATGATTTATGCCGTTTTCCAGTGAACCAATAGTTTAGTTGTGAAGAAATTTCTACAGACAATCTTGTTGCGTGCATGCTGGTCAAATGACAAAGTATTGTAACCAGCGTTAGGGTACTTTTTAATCACAATGTGCAGGAGAAGTTAAAGCAAGAACAACAACTGGTTGTCGCGTCGATATCCGGCATTCATTATGTACTACGCGCTTATCATTTTATTACCGAGAACCGGTTACTTTCAGCTAAGACTGGGCAGGGCTGTTCTTAATTTTTGGCAATTTCAGCCTCAAATTAATCTTAAATTGTGTCTTATTTCCTGACATTTTTAAACAGTGAATTAAGTGCCCAAAACAAAATACGTAAAAAGGCACTGAGAAATACGTGTTTGAAACTGTCAAAACAGCGTTCGGCGCGTGAACGTGACGAGCTTGTTTAGCATTCTTCCAGCGCCCGATGGCAATGGCCAAGCTAAATTCTGCCAAGTTTGTTTTCATATGCATTTCAATCCGTGTGAGAAGATAAATTTCTTAAATGAATCTCTTAAACAAATTTCTAATTTGTTTTTTATCAAAATTTCAGCCTTGTTTTATCTCATTTGCATTGTATTCGACGCAAGAGAAACGCGACGCTGGAAACGGGCCTAAGTCACTGGGGACACTGAGGTATAAACAAGTAACCTCGCTCCTTTCTCGCTCGGTTTTCCTTGTTGTTTCGCGTCATTTGTGTTTTTAATTTCTTGTTCACTTTAGATTGTTTCTTTTGACGCAAACCATAACAAAACCAAAAAGTGCTGGTGCAGTTCACTTCTTGCTTCATGGGTTACTTGTGTGACGTCACCAGACAAGTTTAATACCCAGTAATTTCATTATGCGCGCGGCCAGTTTCGATTTGCGTCCACATTTCCCCAACTTTAACGCTTAATTTCGGGGACAAGAATTGGTCGAACCGAACCTTTTTTTTATGCCATTCATCTCAGCATGCTCAAAATGGCTAAAACTAACCAAAACTGTCTAAAGGTTATAGACCCAACATACAAAAATGTTTTTTAGTATAATTATAAAAAAACTCATCTTGATAGCAGTTTTCTCGATGAGATATACAAGGAAAGGAATGTACTCACAGCCAATCGAATTAGCAAGTTCACATACGGTAGCTACAATCTTGGCGTTGTACATAGTTAAATATTACCTTTGTCCGAGTCCGCTACACTCAATGGATTCATGCTCAGCTACAATCCTTAATCGTTGTCCCAGTGCTGAATCCGATCTTGTAAAGCCCAAGAACATCCCAACTTTTAAATCGGGTGTCCAAATACTACACTGTGACTATTCATTTTGATCGTTTTGCAGAGTAGAACTATTTGGTGTTGTTTGTTCTTACTTTTAAACCAGCTGTCCAAATACTATACTGTGACCATTTTGATCGTCTTAAAGAAGATAGCTGTGGAATAGTTAAGGCTTCGTTATTTCTCAAAACTTAAGAAAAAAATCTTTCAAAGTTTTTATATTTTGATGTTGCAGCAGCAGCACAAGAGTTAAAATGCGTTTAGCCTGAGAAAAGTTTCAGGCAGGCACAACCCGCCGGTCTGCACACCATTTCCAACCCACCCCCTAGAACACGCACAGGGTGCCAGGGTTAAAAATAGAATGTATACGTGTGCCATGTTGGAGGTACTACAGAACGCTTTTGTGGGATTTCATCTAGACTAGGTCGCTTTCTAGTATCCACGCAACGGTTTATGCAGAAACGCTGAAATAAAATTTGCAAACTTGCCTCAACAGTCAACATGGGGTTGTATTTGCAATTTGTCTTTGTGTTTCGTGTGTAACTTGACGCCGGATTTGAGGCCGTTTTAAAAAGGAGAATTCAGTACAACAAAAGACACGACAACCCTTCGTTTAAGGACAGTAATTAAATGTCAACACCTCTGGATAGATTGCGTATTTTAGTATGAGAAAGCGATGGATCTCATTTTCAAAATGTCTATAAATATCTCAACCATAAAATACCAAGTAGACACACACTTATCTTGCAGTAAATTACAACCTCATGACTGTCCAGACCTTATAAAGACAACACTGTTGATAACCTATGACTTTGAAGTTTAAATCCGAACTGTCAACCTTGTTACCGAGTTGTAGTAGTGATATACTCTTAGTATAAACGGTCTACTCTTACCTAGCTTTCTAGCCGGCTCTCCGGTTGGGTTGAAATCAAAAAGGATTGTTTGGCGGGTGAAATCGAGATGAGGGGACAGTCACCTCTTCTCGATTTCACGCGCCAAAAGAATTTCGAAAACAAACCTCTCTGATTTTAACCCAACCGGAGAGCCGGCCAGCAAGCTAACTCTTACCTTTCAAAGTCAAGGTGTGCTTGTACAATCTAATTGAAATAGTAATTGTATAGTAATGGATCTTCCAGACAACGAAGATTTTAAAGTGTCGGGCACGTGATTATGAAGCAAGAGAGGGTGCAACCGATGACAATCATTTATATCTCTGCAGAAGCGGATATAACGAACAATGGCGAGTAGTAGTTGATGATGGATAATGAAGGTAGTGCAGGTATAGGTGGTAGATTAGTAGGTCTCCTTCGAGTTGTTGTACGAGAAAGCTTGGGACCGAAATTAACCAATGCGGCTTGAAATTGTTTTCAAATCTACTCTCTAGATCTAGTCATGGTGATAATGAGTACAGAATAAACTCACGTTCTTTTACATTGTAGGCTTACTTTTTCTGATATGCACAACGCTTTAGTTAGATATGACGCTAAAATTGGTCTTTTTTGGGACTTTTCAGGGAATTTCAAATGTCTTTAGCGCTTTTCTAAGGTCTTAGTATAATTGAAAACAACTCCTTCTCAAACACGGAAACGCTCAGTTTGTTCCTGCAATTCCTTCATTTGATGATGACGCACATGGAACCCCGATGTAACGATATTCCCGTTATATATACCCGGGGTAGGCAATCCAACGTTCGGTATTCTAACTCTGTCCTGCGCAGAGGCTTCGAAACGGAAAGAGAGAGAAAGGGAGATAGAAAGGGAGAAAGAAAGGGACAGAGAAAGGGACAGAGAAAGGGAGAAAGAAAGGGACGGAGAAAGGGACAGAGAAAGGGAGAAAGAAAGGGACACAGAAAGGGACACAGAAAGGGACACAGAAAGGGACACAGAAAGGGACAGAGAAAGGGACAGAGAAAGGGACAGAGAAAGGGACAGAGAAAGGGACAGAGAAGGGGACAGAGAAAGGGACAGAGAAAGGGACAGAGAAAGAGACAGAGAAAGGGACAGAGAAAGGGACAGAGAAAGGGACAGAGAAAGGGACAGAGAAGAGGACAGAGAAAGGACAGAGAAAGGGACAGAGAAAGGGACAGAGAAAGGGACTAAAGGGAGAGAGAGAAAACAGGGCGCGCGGGGATCAAGTTTACATCAAAAGCAAACCTGGTAAATGCAATATTTGCTTACCGCATGAGCAAAATGTCGCATTTTCCATGGTTGCTATAGATGCAAACTTGCTTTGTTATATACTTGAGTATTGAGGATTACACTTTTTGTGGACGGGGACGTTTAGTCGTTGGTATAGTCTTCATGGTCTCTCGACGTTCTAGCGGGGGACATAAAAGAACTTACACACTTGTCGAGAGGAGTAGGCTAATGCCAGGTTGTAGTTGGCGATACGGGTCACGTGGGAGAGTACATCCGGTGGATGTTAATGTGTTGAAGTGTCTTCACCCAGTTGCAAAGCCGGGGGGAGGACTTCTGGTGGTCCCGTGCTACTCCTTTTTAGATTTCTTTTCTTTTGCAAAAGTGAAAATTAGTAGCAAAAGTTAGTACTGAACGAGTACGAGATTTGTCTCAAAATGCTTGAAATGGTCATTTTATAGACTAAAATATTCAAAAGTTTCTGGGGGGGAGCATGCCCCAAGGCCCCCCTAGTAAGCTCGCACCTTCGGCGCTCGTTTATGCCCCTCCTTTTGAAAGTCCTGTATCCGCCCCTGTCACCGTAATCTACTGTGCGTGTCAACGATAGTCAAATATTCTCCAAAGTTTCTTCTGGTAAGCTTGTTACAACTCGTCTGCAGTGGGCGTTGTAGCACTTGAAATTATACTACTCGAGTATTTTGTTTCTGCAGTTCATACCGATCGAAACAGGGGGCGAATTAGGCAGAAAACTTCACTGCTCTGAACGCTTCTAATTACATATATATTGGTAAGTTTAAATAAGCATTTATCCAACAGCTTTTCAAGTTTTATTTACACTAAACCATTAAACGATCAGTTGCAAAACCAATTTCGTTTCTATCTAAAATAGAATGATTCAGTTTTGCTTACTGTAACTTACTCTTTGATTCACGTAAACCGTGATACTTAATGTATTCCATATATGGAAATATTGCATGTACAGAAAGTAATGACTGAATTACTAGATTCTAGTCTCAGTGTAACTTTAACTTGACATAATATAAACTGATTTCCGGTTTCGACATAACCGACTAACTAAGGTAATAAAACTGAGAACTCTTCAGTTTTTTAAAGATATTTACAAACGGAAAAGTACATTTTAAGACTTTAAGAAACAGTCTATGTGTACAAAAACCTATATAGTATCTAAATAGTCTTGGAGGAATACACGCTTTTTTATTAGAACTAGTGCATTTTGGCCGAGTCTCATTGTTCTTAAGTTTCTGCACAATTTGAGCCAGTCAATTGTTCTTAAGTTGTTCTTATTTCCATCATGTAAGTTATACACTTCGACGGCACTCTCACAAAAGTTTTGGTGAAGTTTTTTTTAAAAACACGTGCGGCACGTTTTTGATTTTCTTCTCGGCTAACTCAGTTTTTCTAACTACAGAAAAACATACAGGGAAATGCTGTATCCGATAAAATGACGTAATGAATTGTGTTTCAGTCAATGAAAACTTTCAGTTACGTTAAAATCTGAAGCCGAGCCTCAATTGTTCTTAGCTTGTTCTTAATTTTTTGGCAAGTTTGAGCCTCGTTCTTATAAAAAAAAGCGTGTATTGTTTTGATTAAGCACAGTTGTCCGTATTAACAATAAAATGTCACTCAGGAGACAATGTTACATTTCAGGATAAGCTGATATACTGCGGCATCTTTCAACAATTCAGGTACATGTATTTGGACGGCTATTCTTGACAGCTTGAAGCTTTTGGTGTTTTCCGAACCCACAACCAATGTTGACCGTCACTTGGTACATGGTATGCGGCCAACAGCCCCGCATGTGGCCCTACATGTCGTGCCCTATGTCGTGCCCCTCGCTTGTTTTCTCCTGTTGCTTCATATCCCGGTGTTGGTGACCAAATTTTCCAGCCCTTGATGTGCAGCCGCTGTTGGCAGATGAGCCCACGTTCTTCCCAAAGTGAACGCGGGCTCATCCCTGATGAACTGCGGCTGGATACCGAGACTGCGCCGAAAGTATTTTTCCTGCTTTCACCGCCGCGTAGGTCCATGAAGTACGCGTGAACAGTGAACTCGTTTAATTACCCTGCACCATAGTATGTTCAGATATTGACTCGTCTCTAAACGTGTGTCTTCCTGATGTTTTGTTTTGCAAATAGCTGGAGATATTTGAGGTTCTCAAACTTGGTTTAGATTAGTAATGAAGGAAGGCCGAACGGAAAAGAAAACATTTAACCTGGATTTGTCTTATCTGCTGTCCAGGTAACGTTGCCGTCATTTTCTTCCCAATCAAGTCCGCGTGCACTCGGTTCACAATACGGGCCACTCCATCGAAATATCATGACTGCTATTGAGACTGTGGAACAGCTTTTTGAGTCTGTAAGGTTTGGTTCTTGTGTTGCCTGCTTACATATATTTGATACTGCTTCTTCCAAAGTTCTTTCTCAGCTTCTCGACCTTTTGAAAAAAACGCAAGATATGATAAATATTTATGGTTTTTGTTAAATCAATCAATCAATCAATCAATCAATCAATCAACCAAACAATGAATCAATCAATTAAATTATTTAAAAAATTGATTAAACAGTTTATTGTCTATCCATCCAAATATACATCTGTTTATTCATTTATTCATTCGTTTAGATAAATTAATTTATTTATCTATGATTTAGTACAGGACACACAAGACATAGAAAAAAGGAGGCAGGTTTCTTTCAAGATTTAGCTAAATGGGTCGTAAATCTACCAGCTTCACCGAGGGGTCATTTTTCACTCTACGAACGAAAGATCTCATGGGACAAAAGACAATAGAAGTAACCCAAACCTTATTGTTAAATAACGCAAGTCTTAAAAAGTATCAGTTATTGTTTTAAAATGTTCCTGTTCAATGACCAATGGAGTACTTCGTTCTCAGAAGGGAGCTTTACTGTCTCGGAGTAGAACAAACAACAGTTAATCAAGTTTTAGTGCTATCAGCGTCATAAATGTAGCGAAAATCTTTCTTACATCAAAAACTATTTCTCAAAAAAGATTCAAAAAAGGTTAAAAAATATTCGTTCTTAGCTATCACTGATCTGTCATTTATATTTTTAACGAAAACCCAAACAGAACTTTCTTCATCCTTTTGCTGTGGTGTGCTTCTCCATTTCCCATCATTTGTCAATCCAATTTACTGCCTGCAATTGGCTTTTTTCTGTCCTTATGAGTACCTGAGGTAGTGACCAACTTAAAAAAAAAGCATTCAGGCACTTCGGCCACTATACGAACATTCATCACACTGTAGTATCACACTAAAGGTCTTTCTTTTCTTTTTGCTTCCACAGTTTACAATGTATGTTTGATGTTAGGTGTAGTTATATAACTAGTGCAAGCGAAATACAAACGAATTTGAATTTGAGCTATTTTAAAACGTTATGGATAGAGCTGACTTGTTTTGGGGAGAGGGGGGGGGGCATAGATTTTCCAAATAGTTGCACATTTAGAAAGATCAAGCTTTGGCTTGCAAGCAGCTTTTGGTTGGCCAATTCTTTTTAATAACAACAATCAACTTTAAACTAAGAACTGTTGCTATGTAAACTGTCGTTTCACAACATCTTTTGCTTATTGATCCGTCGTCTTGGATATTCCAAAATTTGTGTTTTGTGCAAAACACAAGCAAATTTTACTGAAATTAGAAAACATGTGTTTGCAGCCTCAGATAGGAATATAATTAAGTATAGAGTCTATAAGAAGAAATTAGAACAAGTTTTCCAAAAAATTTAAGGTAGTCTATTTCAATCTTTAAATTTAAATTGCATAGTTTATTGTGCATAAATTATAAATGAAGACCAATGACGTCGAAAGATGCGATCATTATCAGATTACAGGTGCTGAAAATTTCCTTTTGGTTGCTTGACTGCTTCAGGTTTTCGGTCGAAAAAACCCACGGAGGGTCAATTTCTCCCCCTCTCCCCCCAACGCACTTGGACGTTCAAGGGTTAACTTTGTATTGTTCGATAGGTTTAAGTGTGTGTATGTGTGCGCGCGTGTGTATGTGTGTGTATTTGTTTACAGCTCCGTGTGTGTATGTATCCGTGTGGAACTTGACACGACTCCAACCTCACACTGAAACTTACCTTCTGTAGGCCTTGGGCAATCAACTGTAAAATGAAGAGAGATTTTAGTGAAAACTATCGTCGGCAAAATTGTAGACATACATAATCTAGTGCAGGTATGAGTTTCTACCAAACCTCTATTTAGGGCAGATATTTTCTTTATTCACTACAAATTTTGCATGCCTAATATAACCGATAATACTTTTGATTTATTAAATTGAGGGAATTTTTGGTAGTTCGCTAAGCCTAAGGTTTGATCGTAGTAAAGCCGGCCAATATGTGTTCAAACCCTTCACCATTTCATGTGTGGAGCATCGCTATCAGTATCAATTATTCCTCGGAGAACCAGTCAGGGTTTGCTTTAAAATACTTTTAAAATCAACATAAAACACTGCTCTGGAGTCCCTTGTAGTTTAACAGTGTGTTAAAAGTTTCCGCATCAGAAAAATTTTCCGGGTCAGGAAGTCGCCAGTTCCAGCTCAAAGACTTGTCCCTTGCTCAGTTGCTCCACTGCCAGTTGTTTCCAAAGCACATAACCCGAATTGACCTCAGTAAAGCTTGGAATCTATGATCATGAACTAAGAAACTTGTTACTGAGAGTTTTGTTTTCCAAAACGTGATCAGCCTTTTCAAGATCAGTCCACGTGGACCAAATATCTGTAAGTGGAAACGAGATGCCGAGTTTGAATGTCGTGACTTGGAATGAATGGACACGCATAATGGCTATTAACAGATGGTTTTCCTTTTAGACTGATGTTTTAACCGTGTCTAAATAAAATTTACCTTCGTCTCGTCCTTCTTCGATCGGCTGTACGTCTTCAAACTTTGGCATTTTACTATCAGTCTGTGAGTTACAACACGTTTCACTAGAACTGCCGGATTCTAGGTCAGGCTTAGTTTGTACGTGCTGATATATGTATATGAAACGTCACTGAGAGTGTTGAATTGAGTTATTAATTCTTGCTTTAATTGCATGACCATGTTTGGTTTACAGGTGTTGTTTTAAGTACAACTAGAAACAGGAACTTACACAAGACGTCACAAGATCAACAATTCCGTCATTAGTGCGATAAAAGTTCCGGCCAACTTACACATACTTTCAAACGCAATACCTGCACTAAGTAATATTTATTTATCACTAGTTCATCATTATTTTATATACTGTGTTTATTGTACCTATATTTCTTTAATAAGTTCAGTGTTCACCCTTCTTTGCAACTGTAAACCGAAGACTGAATTAGACGGGAAGTCAGAGAGTGACAAGTGCAATGCATGCTACGTATGATGACGTCACATCCTGTCAAAAGCCCCATCTCTATGCACTTGTCTGACTTCTCGGTGGACCGCGCGTAAATGACACGTGGCAGTTGAAGATGGTAAAACTTCGAGTCTAGGGTTGCCTTCATTACTGCGCATATGCCAATTCCGCATCAAAGCGGTCTCCGCTTAATTAATCCTATTCAGGCAGAACTTTTGGGGGTATCTTAAGACCCTTCCCTCCCCCTCCCCCCCCCCTCTCTCAAAATAACCAGGTCACTTTTAGTACTATAAAAAACCACAATTCCAATTGTTTCCCGGCTTCACGATTTTTTTGCTCTCAGATGTTAACAGTTTTCACAAGACATATGAACATACCAATAGACTTCAGAACAAGGTATCCAAACATTTTTCATTTCAGCACAAGCTTTGTGATCTCCTACAAGGCAACGTCATCATCTCTACAACTGTTGTCGCTCTCCACAATATTCCCCGCTTCTTTTTGTTCTTTTTTTTTTCTTGTTCAAACGTCAGTTGTTGCTTTTTTACCATTTCCTTTGTTTTTTCTTATTTTTTTTTTAACGTAAATCCCAAACCAATGAACCCCCCCCCCCTCCCCCTTAACGTCAATTTGACGTTAAGCGTTATCAGATCGATTTTTGGACGGCCCCTTAACACTCGCACTATCATCAGAGGTAATCACTTTCTGCGGTGTACAAGGCTTTTTATGCCGAGTTCTTGGGTGAAAATCATATGGTTCTGTCTCATCTCCATTAGCTTGTGAGCCACAAGTAGCAAAACTCTACAAAAATTGCTTCTATCAGGAAGTTGTGAACAGAAACTTTGTTTCTCATCTTTGTCGACTTTGGCGAATTATATGCTTGTAGGAACAGGGGCGGATCCAGGATTTTTCAAAGGGGAATGACTTTTGGAAATGGTGATGGGATGACTATTCATTGTCTGATCACCAAATTATGTGAGCTGGGAGCTTGCTTCTTTTATCTCTCTTATTTATAACCAGGATAAGGCGTGGGGGGGGGGGGGGATGACTAGTCACCCGTTCCGCCTCCTGGATTCGCCTTTGTAGTAACTCGAGTAAAAAAAAACCCCTGATATTCCTTTGCACTGGTGACAAATGCCACCATACAGTCTCCGGCTTGACCCTCTCCATCAATTGTATCCATTAAATGTGCTCATGGAACTTTCCATGTAATACTTTGCATTGTATCTTCTTCTAGCTTTTGTAAATCTCGAACTAACAACTGTTTGGTTTTTTCTTGGTTCTATTCCCCTGTTGCCTTTAAATACTCCCACTGAACCACACCACCATCAACTACGGTTTCGCCTATTGCGGAATTAGAACGTTTAACCTCATTTTCGGGCGAGTTGCATGGGCATGAAGTGCGGTGAATCCTGACAAGGGAATTGCTGATTGCAACCCAATCCCCCCTCTCCCTGCGCAAAGGAAGATCCTGCCCTAAAGTTTTTACCCGAGGACGTTCATCCGTTGCTGACTTCAGTTACTATCTTAGTCGTAAAGGCAATGAAAGCGTGAAGAATGAAGAACTCAAGACACCATTTTTCAAGTAGTTTACTTACATCAAACTTACCAGGAACGACTTTGACAATTTCAAGGTAGATTAACATGTTAGAGCTCCTGGCTACAATTCTAGCGAATGCACCAGCTTCCAGTTCCCATTTGCCGCTGATTACAATGAAAAAAGAGTCGTTTTTACAGGGTTAGCCTCGATTTGGTGTTGATTCAACAGATTTGAATCTCTGAAACTAATGTAAAAATGTGCCAACCACGGTTTGAAAAGACTGCTTTGTTCCAGCAACCAAAAAATACCTGGTTGGCACATCAACAATTGATGACGACACGCCAACTGTTGTTATACACATAGTTCGAGGCCATCTCTGTAAAAACGAGTCTACATTCATTGTAATCAGCGGCAACTGGGAACTGGTCGATTGCGTCGTTTGGTCATGTCTGCACCTTGCCCACGATTATTGCAACCAAATCGAAAACCCGCGCGACAATACTGGGAAATCATGACATTTAAAGTGTTAATCCGCTTTTTTTCCAGGAGTGTTCTTGAGAGTCATCGAGGAGCATTTTGAGATCGCACTTTTCACAAACGTTCAAGCAAGTGATATATTACTATAATTCAGTAAAACCAATTCATTAAGCGAACAGTTTTCCGGAGAACAGCTGTTCCTAGCTAACTTCACAGTTTCCAATGATTTTACAAACACCGAAACTGGTCTTTTGAGTTTCTTGTGTAGGATCAGATGAATTGAAAAACACATAAACTCAAACACCATAGTAAGCTTGAATCAGTGCCAGTTATATTGAGAATGATGATTGGTTGAGTGTTCTAAGTGTGATGCTGTATCTTGCACGTGACCCTCTAGGCTTCCTTCAGTTGCCTCCCAAGATACTCCCTGCACAAAAAGAAATGGAAGAGGATTACTCCATCATAAGCCTCATTAGTACTGACAGTTTCCTGAACACACTACAACACATGAAGTCCTCGTCACAGTTTCGGATGCCTTTTTGGCGGGTGGGCAAAATGGCTCGAATGGAGCATTTGTATGGAAATTCAATGTCAAACATCTTTAACAACACTCCATTTCCGAAAACGTCAGTATGAACTTAAAACTTTAATGTAACGAGAGAGAAACTGAATACTTTTAAGTATTCAAATACGTCAATTTAAAAATTTGAGGCATGCAGCCGCTTACGAAAGCGCCAGTCAAAACTGAAGTTCTAACACACAATTC
This sequence comes from Umimayanthus nakama, assembly GCA_027574985.1. Lineage (NCBI taxonomy): Eukaryota > Metazoa > Cnidaria > Anthozoa > Zoantharia > Parazoanthidae > Umimayanthus > Umimayanthus nakama. The sequence continues at coordinate 11,046 of JAOBRG010264425.1, read as the reverse complement.
TCTGTTGTCTGTGTTCAATTTTTGTTGCGCTGGTGAAACACAGACAAAAGAGAATTGTGTGGCAAAACGCACCAGTTATGGGCCATCAGACCTGGACCCTCCCCCTCTCCTTCCCCCTTCTTACCAGTTGTGGAAAAGCAGGCAGCCCATACCCCTACAGTCACCCATTGTAAACGGTCAGTTTCAGGACAGCCCCCACCCCTTCACCTACAGTCACCCACCCGTTGTGGACCATTAGACAGACCCGACACCTCTCCTACAGTTACTCACCAGTTGTGGACCATCAATTTCTGCACAGCTAGCAGTGCTTCTTTCCTCACTTGGGAGTCTTCGTGGTCCATCTTCATCATTACCAGTTTCTTGAGACCGAGGGATTCCAGAACGCTGCCACAAGAAATAAAAACATACTTGGTACTGTAGTCCGGAACCCAAAGCCCCAAATTAGGATTTCATACAATAACTGGGTCAGACAAGGTTTGATAGATTTAGATCTTCTGATCAATGATAAATAGTTTGTAGAAATAAATTGTGGATGAGGTTACAAGTTAAGGGGTATTTATACACAACATCTCTCAAATTCACGGAAACGAGGCTCAGCCCTTTGATCACTGATCATCATATTATTAATGATATTTTCGAGATGTTGATAATGATGATTATGATCATGATGGAAAGGAAGACAGTTTTAACTTACTGTTTTCCGCGAGGGTAGTGTCGCACATACTCTCCAGTATCGTGAGCCGCCACTGCGATGATGGTCGGGTCAGTGGACATCTCCAACAGCCTCGTCAATATCCTGCACAGCGATTGCATAATAACAATATGCTACATCCTCATTCTGAAAATGCTCTGTTATAAGCCAATCGGATTCTACCAAGGTATCACCTGCAGGGGCCTAATGAGTGTCTTTCCACTAGATTCAAATTATACTAAGTAATTTTTTGAGTCAAGTTATTTTTTTCTAACGGGTTTTATTTTGCACCTTCGCAATTTAGACCGGAGGGAGTTTTGACAGCTTGCAGAAATCATGAACCTTTCGGGCCAGTTTCACGACGAGAAAACCATCACTGATGGGGAAACTCGAGCTTGACGAAACGAAATGTTTAGGTCAAAAGGTTGCTTCGCCGCACATTACAACCAAAAAGAAGTCTTGGTCGAAACAAAACTAGTCCGCTACGAATAATAATCTACAAACTTGAACACGAGATTCCTTTCCGAGACGTCATTAGATTCTGATCTTTGAATTCGTCCTTCACTCCTTCAGATAAACCCAGGACAAGTAAAAAGTAACGGCAATCCAAGTTTCATTCAGAAAATAGTATTGCTCGTGCTCTGCTTCATCCGATAAGTAGAACATTTTTGCTTTCGATTTATGAACAATAAATTATCGGCTAAACTGCTTGTGCACAGTTATTGTGGTACCCAACAGTAATTTGAGAAAAACAAATAACGTGCGCGCAGTGTCCAGAAAAGTGCATTTTGAATGTCTAGCGGAAATAATTTCTTATGTTTACTTTACAAGATTTCTATCCAAAGTCAAGCGTAAGGATGGTCGCCAAGTTCACTTAGCTCTTACTTTGTTTCTTTCATGTTGCCGGCGTTAAGTTGGTTTTAAGAAACTTTACTTAAAATTTTACTAAGGCCTTTACACGCAACCTTTTCGTTAATACTTAGCAATCACTAAGTACGACTTAAGAATATAGTGGAAAGACAGCCAAAACACATGCATTTAGCTACAGATGTACTCCCTAGTAAGCAACATTTCGTCAGTCGCATAGGTTTTAAGGCGTTTGTCTTAACAAGACTTCCGCCGGCCAAACAATATTTTCACGGCTCCATTGAATGAAGGAAAGATAGGCAGAGGTAGAAAGGCCTTGTGACCTTGACAAAATAATTACTCACACTTGAAAGTGGCCCTGGCTACGCAACTACCCGTGTATAAAACGTATTTTGAGCGTCTAATATGCAGTTCAGCATTCTGCATCGTAAAGTATTAGGCTTGCACGTGATTTGTACAACGCTCTCTTATTGGATACATGTATGTAGACATCTATTTAAAAATTTGGTGAGCAGTAATATTTCATAGTATTACTTAAGATCAGTGATCTTATTATTGACAGCTTACGCATCTTTCCCATCAACATTTTATTTAAAAACATCTAAAATTATCATTAATACTTCAACATAACAGATCATCATAGTGATATTTGGTTGCCAAGCGAAACCCATTCTTGATTTATATATGCAACCTCTAAGTATAACAAAGAACAAAAACACATTAACTCTATTTATAAATATAGTTTCCTTGTAAACAGGTTGAGAGAATTTTGTTTTTCATCCAAAAAAAAGTTGTGTGTATGATCGGTTGCTTTGCTCTCATTTGTATTTGATTTTACGCACTGAATTACTGGCTGGGACTAATCACACACAGTAAAACTGTTCTTGTTTCTGAGTCTGCTCCATTTTGACAATTGGAAACTAATACAAGATAATCACAGCACTTACTTTAACAATTCGTAGTTCTTCTCATTAAGACGTTGGGCATTTTCTCTCTGCATGGACAAATTTAAAATACAAAACTCCCATCATCAAAGGCACTCAAAGATAATCTCAGCAACCATCTAAAAGTGGAAGAATAGGTGGTAGAACTTGTACAAGGAAATAGACCACTTTCGAACAACGCTTCAGTTCCTGCCATCAATAACCAGCAGTTGACCTTCGCGCCAAGCTTTCACACACTTGCTGTATTTTCTCGCACGAAGCTTCGACTTCAGGTTGTTGTTAGGGGGAACTGAAGCGCATTAATTCAAAAGTGGTGTATTTAGTGATCACACTTGCACGCCTAGAAACGTTAAGGGGAATGTATCGAAACTACCCTTATCACTCTCCTGGCGCAATTGCAGAATACTCCCCCACGATTGTTCTGGATTCTACTGCGCACAATTTTCTAAAGAACGAGAAATGCGCAGTAATAAACTAACTTAAGCTAACTCGAGTTGGGCGGGGGGGGGGGTTCCTGCAATCTAGCCCCTCTCCTTATTGGTTGGCCGCTTTTGTTTTAATTTTATTTTAACAAACCTTTTCATCAGATGGTGAAAAAAGGTGAGAGATCGATCATTTATGAAACAAAACAAACGACAAGCTTTAAAAACATCACAGAATAATGTAAGCGGGAGCTGTCGCCACCAAGCAGCAAAATCCTAACTTTGCTCTGTGCGGGAATAACAATGAAACCGGCCACAATAAATTCCAAGTTCATTGCAAGTAGAGCTTTACGTCACGAACAATGTTCGCTGCCTAAACTACAGATCATCTCGCGATACTGACTTCATTGTAGAGGTTTTATGGACTATGGTAAACGTTCTACATAGAGGGTCTAACTATTTAATTTAGACGTGGCTGCAAGTAAATAACGATAATGAAAAAGAGAAAAAAGAAGATAGTCAAGAAGACGAATGGTCTTTTTTCTAATCTTTAGGCCAAAACAGGCATAAAGCTGATAATAGGAGATAAACAAGGTTTTATACAACAAAAAAGAAGGCAAAGTGTAGCTTCGTCAAATGATGAAACCAAAGAATGTTGCATTTTCATCATTATTTTGCACATGCAGACAATGTCCGGTGGACGATACCCACCCAGAATTTCTCAGATTTATGAACGGGGCTCCACTCCAGTCTCCCAGACCTTACCTCGGCCGAGTACTCGTCAAATGTACTGTAGGTAGATAACAATGGAATACGCGCGAGGTCAGTACGTCAAGTTTTTTTCCCATGTTTTTTTCCCCCTTCTACATCGGGGACCGAGCAAACGAGGCTGACAAGGATAAAATGTTTATCGTATGGCTTTTTCGATAACTCTGGGAAAAGAACGAAATTATTTGACACTTTGAGCTAGAGGTTCGTCTTAATTAAGGACCATAAAGTGGCTAATCACAGCATGCGCAACCAGTCAGCCATATAAGAATAATAATAAAACTTATTACACGGGTTACCAGTTTGAAACTCCGGCAATGGCGGAACTTGTTTTATGCAGACATCAAAATGCTGCCTGTCAACTTGTTTTAGGTTGATTAAAAAACGTTTTCAAAGAAGCGAAATCAGAAAAAACTTTCCCAAAGCACCTTCACACCTCCTAATAAAGCGACTAAAGTTGATTGACTGACTTTTTTGTTTATTCTTGTTCTTGTTTTTTCTTCCATTTACTGCGCAGTAAAAAACCAGAAATTTATTACTACCTGGCCCGTTTGATCCCTTACAGTTATTCCACGAAGCCAGCACGTATTTACTTTAATTACCTGTCTTAAATACTAAGTTTTTTGTCTACTGAAACTTTGTGGTAAAATAAAGGAAGTGTTGCTGTTGGCGGTGGAATAAAATTTGCTAAACTAAAATTTTTGATATCCTTAGAAAAATGGCTTCCAAGTATGCCAGCTTTCTACATTATCGCAAAAAGCACGCATTTCGCACACGTGTCTTAGCTAATTAGCCACGAAAACCAATGCCTTGAGAGCATTCATAAGTGAAATTTCCTGCTAAAAATAACTGAATACAGTAATTTCATCACCCTAAATTCTGTGGAGCTATACTCTCGGGATTAATTACTTCAAAGTTAGGAAGAAAGAAGTGAAACATTCCTTATTCCTCCAGCAACACATTCCGACTCCCCCCCCCACCCTCCTAAACCGCACTCCCAGTTCCTCCCCCTGTCACCACAACCCAAATTACCTTTAAAATCGTACCTTAAATCTTGAACAATTTCGTTTAACTTTTCAAACACAACTTCTACGTCCTCCTGCAAGTGTAAGGAATGCAAACGCCAATTAAACTCCTTTTTCTAAGACTGTGTAATCTTCGAGAGTCTACAAAGGTCAAATCCTCAAACTCTGTGGTTTGTCAAAGCCAGAGCAACAAAGTCTTAAGCTACAAATTTTTTTAAAACAGCATTTTCCATGATGACGTGACTCATCATTTACAGGTACCAGTTGCTCATACAAGTATATCCTGATTCACAGTCATTACCTTAATGTCTTCATCGCCCCAAGTCTTGTCATTCATAACTGATAGTACCTGAACAGACGAACAAGATGCATTCGGTTACCACAATGTGCATGATACACCATATAAAAAATGAGGTCACTCAATCTAAATATGGTTGAAAAAACAAATGTTTTCAATCAAATCGCAAATGCTGCCTACACGTAAACAATTTTAAAATTTATTCTTCTGATTCTATTGGTTGCTACTGAAATCATGTTCGTAAGTATACTTTAAAATAAAATCCCATTTACTAGTCGTAGTCTCCTCTCCCCATTGCTATTATTATTATTCTAACTATAAAAATATTTTTATAGTATATTAACATTAATTACCATTTAAATATCAACATTATTACTATTGTTATTATTAATAATATTATTATTGATAAGTTTTACATTATTATAGTCCGGTTACCCCATTAACTTACATGGAGTGGGCTCATGTTGAGGTTTGCAGAGCTGTCAGGAGTGTTGATAAATACTAGCATGTAAATTACTGGGTATGGCAGTACTTACTGGCAGTAGTTTGCACTGAACCATGGCAACAGCCGCATCATTCTTCTTCTCTTCTGGCTTCTCCAGCAGGTTCTAAGAGAACATTAATTATGAGACAATATCTGAACTGTGAACGTCAATAACTTAAAATTCCTGATAGTCTAGTTAGTACATGTTTCAGGTTGACATTCCTGACAGTCTACTTACACGTAGGGTTGCCATAATAATCCTGATAACCTTCTCTTTCCCAGACTCTCTCAGAATGTCAGCAAGTACTGGAACCACCGCATTGTTTCTGTAAGAGAACAAGCTGAACTAAGTGCTAAATGCTTTAAAAATGTACAGTTATGTACTTGTCATTTTATCTACAGGTGGGGCTTTTTAGCATCTTTAAACAAACGGGAGATGGGGGGGGGGCAGAGACTGAGCTTGTATTGAAGACCTGTGTGAGCCCTCCTGACCAGCAATTTTACTGTAGTTTCTAAAAATAACCGGCATTTTTAGCACTTGTCGGTGGTTTTTATTTCCGCAATACAGTTTAAGCTTAGAAATCTGCAAAAATGCCATTTTCATTTAATCAGTTGTCGACACTCACAAAATCAAGTTTTTCCTTCTGAATACAAGTAGCAACATTTTTTTCTCAATCAGCGAGATGAGGCAGTCTGGTTTACTCAACATGCACAAAGAGAGGTGAGGTCGGGTTTAAATTTAAACACATACATGTACAGTATTAAATCGTATGGTTTAATTGACTGAAACACAGTCAGGTAACAGCTACGTGTAGTATTATGCAGTACATGAAAACAGCCGGCAAAAATTTTGCGCTTTGGATTTTAGGCATACTTTATGGTCATTATTTTGAACCCTGAAGAGCCAACTAGATTTAAGGTGAACTATGCCTAATTCTCTGTCGTCAGAGAGAAACCTGGAGCATGGGCAGAGGCAGGGAGAATAACTATAGACAAGAAGAGATGGAAAGACACACTAAGAAGCCCTATACTCCAAGTGGAGTGAGGAACTAAGAGAGAGAGAGAGAGAGATCCCTAACTCTTATGCAGTCTTCTATAGCATCATTACTACTGTTAGTACCAAAGACACACACAATGCTATTGCTAATAATTTTTACATAAAATACAAAGACCTTCTGCAGATACACCACAATGTAGTATGGTGTCCAAAGAATCAAGGGTACCATGGATCTCATTTTCTGGCACCAAGTGTTTGTTTTAAAAATATTGCTTGGTTACTTAAACTCTTCATGGAGTGGACTGTATACATACATGTATAGGAAAGCTCAAGCTTGTTTGTTTACCAGTGCCAATTATCTTTTCCTTTGTTATTTAAATTAGAATCATTGGTGCTTAAAACGCTTATCTCACCCAGTCATTCTCTGTGCAATTCTGGGGTCAAAGGTCAGAAGCCACAGTGTAAAGACCAATTGATACTGGAGCTGGAAACCAATGTTGTTCCTTAATAATGTTGCTACAATACTGAAAGAATGAAGCAAACCGTTTCATCAAATCAACATGTACTGTACTGATAACTTGGTACTCATACAGTGTAAAGCAATGTATCACACTGTTATGCATTCAACGTGAGGCTTTGCATACTGAGCCCATTTTAAGATTGTTCAATGATACATTTGTGAGATACTGTAACTACAACCACGTGCAACATGTTAATATAAACATTTATCATCCCTGAAAATGATTTCTGCCAATCACAGGCCAGACTACTGTCGTGACTTTTCACGAAATCGTGACAGTGTCATGATTTCAGAAGAAATTACAGACAATTTGGTTTCTCTCTTGAAAGTCAGCTGCAAAAACAAAATTTCCATCAGCTTGGAGTCATTGTATTGCTTCAAAGAAAATCAAAACGGGAGAAAACGAAGCGACAAAAGCATTCATTACAAAATTCCCACCAAAAATTATCTTTTGAAGGAGTGCGGTCTGCCAAGTTCGGGCAATGCAAAATTCACAATTACATGTAAATTGAGTATCTGAATGCAAACTATTGAAGTTGAAGCTGTCCAGATGCAGTTCAAAACACTGCTAGCTGTCATGAATCACTCAGCTTCCACCCTTACAAGTACTAGTTACCTCTTTGTTTCCCATAATATGAAACTCAAGTCTGGAAAATGAAGCAATATGAAAGGATGGGGCATACAAAGTTGTTATCATTGCAAAGTTTGAATATTTATTTCAAATTTGTCAAAAATGGAGTGATTCAGAATTGAGTAGTTGCAAGCCAGTTGTAAAATAATCCAGTTTTAAGGCCCGCTGAAAATATAAATAGACCTACTGCTCTTCCTGTTCTATTAATTAGCTCCTGGTCTATACCTAGTGCAGCTGCACACCAACTGGGTCCCATCCTAATCAGACCCTTGTTTATGGTCCAACTACCTCTACAATTAATTAGTTATACATAATCATGTACTGTACACCAGCCTGTAACATGGCTACACACTGACAGAGACCCCTGATCATATCTAGACCCCAGTTTAATGTGTCTAAATATCTCTACACCTCAACCTGTAATGCAGCTACAGTTACTGAGCCCCCTCTTAATCCAGCCCCAGTTTAATGTGTCCCACTATTTCAGTCTACATGTACATACCAAAACCTGTAAATATAAATGCAGCTAAAGTTACTAAGCCTGTCCTTATCAAGCTCCAGTTTAATGTGTCTAACTACTTCTATTTTTAGCATCAAGTAAACCAAACCTGTTGATTCCATCAATCATGAAGAAAGCCTGTCGATACTCGTAAATTCTGAGCATTCTTTGGAGACATTCAGCGACACTGTGTAGATACTCATTACCCTGGTAAAATGTGTGATAAAAAGGTTCAAAGAAAGTTTTATATTATTCTTTATAGTGTCTGCAAACATGATAAAAATCTCATGGACATTCTTTTTTCTAGAAATTTGTTAACTTATAAACTTCTGGTATCTGTTGGCTGTTTAACTGTTTTACAAGTATATTGAGGTAAATACAAGTACACTTACACAACTTTGAACAATGAAAGTGAATAATTTAAATCAATTTAACTTTGCATACAAAGATAAAATTGCTTATGGGTAAACACAAATTAATCCGAAAGTGATTCCACACAAGTTTTAAAAAACTCTTTTTCAAGATTTTTTTCTATATTAAAAAAGTTTATTGATCAAATTTTTATATACTGTACATCTGAATCAACCAACATTGGAGTGTTTCCTCTAGAGGTGAATTTTATTCAGACTCCTTCTATGTTGTTGAAATCAAGTGGTAACCACTGAAACAACCACTCATTTAACCAGTTGACACATTTTAAATAGCGAAGTTAAATCTAGAAAAAAAACTCTCAAAAACCAAACAATGTTGTTCCATTAATTATTAAGACTTAAGTTAGTTTATTTTTATTATTCTTTCAGAAACAAGTTTTAAATACAGCTTTTTTTCTATTATTACTGACATTGATCTCAAAAAAATTAAGGCAATAATTTTAAAAGAGCTTGCAAATTTTAAAAATTCTGATTATTCAAGCAAGTTTGAATGTAGAAAGCTACGCTCCTCTGGCCTCTACAGCACTGTCCCTTACTACAACGTATATAAATGTATAAAAAAATCTGTCTGCAACCAATTATCAAAGTCAGTAGTGGATTTACAGTAGAACTGCTTTTAATTGGATCACACTACATGACGTATACTTTCAAGTGCAACCTTTGAACAATGTCTAGTCTATGGATGTTATTTTTTAATTAATAAATTGGTTAAATCAGACTAAGTTGTAAAGTTCCTTTAAGATACTCACAGGGTCTGTAAGCCTGTTCTTCACCCAGGGAAGGAAAAACTTCAGATCATTTTCTGGCAACCTCACTTTGCCCCAACAGGCAAGCTTGGCGATAACTAGACTGGACTGTACACAGAGATAAAACCAAACACACTCTTGGCAAATGAGGTATTTACTGGACACTCAGGTAACATTACGAAATTAAAGCAAATTAAATAAACACGAAAACTAGAATTACCACATTCTGTTGAAACAAACATATTAAGAACCCACACACTCACTAAAAGAGAGGGCCTTAAATGTATGCCCCATAAAAACACAAATTAATGTGTTACCATCAATAAATAAAGTTAGCTGTTGTCTGATTTGTATTATGCAATTATTGATTTACCAGTACTACATAAAAGTATATTTAGCCTTGTACATACATAAATTATGTGTATACATGTACAGTTAAAAACATAAAAATCACAGAACTCTCTGTTATAAATATGTAAAAAGAAGTTAGACAAAGTATAAAATTTACTTGGTTTGAGGTAGCAAAGCAACCTAAGTCTGTATTCAATACTGTGTTTCATAAATCATGTTTATTATTCATCAGTGTGATTAACATACTTATGTCATGTTTTTCAAACCCACCTGATACACAATAGCTTGGTCCTGTCTGTTAAGCAGATTCAGAAAAGTGACCCATAAGTTGACATTGGCTCTGCCACAAAAACCATTAAATAAAAACAATTAAAATCATGATATACTTTTATTAGTTTAATAAGTAAGCACACAAACAGAAACTTTAAACATTAAAATAAGCTGTGCTAAATTTTAAAACCAAGGCTGTAAATTATAATATTATAATTTTTACATGTACTCACTTTTTGGCAAAGTCATGAAATATTGAAACTCTGCTTCTTTCCTCCTATGAAAAGAAAAAAAACTCCGGTGTTAGTCTATCTTCCAACTGCATCGTACATGTACATGTAAGTACTTGTATCACAGTTTTGCTGATATCATCTCAGGGTTCAAACTTTAGCTGCTGACGGTCATTTAAAGCAGAGATTCCTGAAACTCTGAATGCAGCTCTATAGTTTATTATTTAAAAAACAAATTCAGTTGAAGTTCCAACACACATCATCTTTCTCTGTAGTTGTTTCCAAGGGAGTTCAGGCAGTCCTTTGTTTTTTCGTATCAATAAATACTATAATTAGGAATTGCACTTACATTTAGTAGGTCGTCAATCAGAACTAAGATGTACTTCAATGTCTGGTCTCTTGAAAGCTTTGATAATAGTGAAAGGCACGTCTTGGCAAACTGAAAAGAAAACAGAGGGTAACACAGTTTTGCGTGAAGTTGTACATATATTAAATGATAAATACTAGTATGAGACTTGTAGGTGTTAAAATGGGACTGAAAGTATACTACAGATTGCCCAAACATATTATTTACCTAATCTATATATGAAGAGGTTTTAATTTTTTTAAAACTGGAAACTGCTTACTTTTTGTCTGAATCAAATAGCAGAATCTGTTTTACCAGTAACTCTCAGGTCAGCCATATTTTCAGATTATCAACCCCATCTCTCCAGGTAAGCTAAACAGTCAAAGCCAAAACCTACAAAATAATGCTCAATAAAGGTGTTTAGGCAACAACCAAAAAAGATACTACCGTATTTTGCCGTGTATAAGTCGACCTTTTAACACCAAAAATTCACGTCTAAAAATTGCACTCGACTTATAGACGGAAA
>JAOBRG010264314.1:0-11340 GCA_027574985.1 Umimayanthus nakama | reverse complement strand
AACAAGTTGCCGAAAAACGTCCGGAATTTACAACCCGGCCTCGCCAAATGCATCCCCACCCTACGTCGATGAATTTTCCCGTTCTTCTCAACGAGTTTAAGATAAAAAATATGTCAAATTCCCGTTTTACGATATTACAGTAAATACCTTGATTTCTTGCGCTCTTTCCCCGGAGCCATCAGAGAGGAGCTTGTCACGGAGTCTCTTCCTGGACGATTTAATCGGTTGAGGTATCTGCTTTGAAACCCCGCCGCACTAAACGGCTCGGATGCGCGTCTGTTGGTATTGGGTGAGGCGGGTGCACTCGATACGTGCTCAACAAGTCCGTTAGTTGGAGCAAGGGTACGTCTTGCACAAAGCGGCGATGTAGGTGCGCTGACAGGCGGTCTGTTTTCTTGAAAGCCCCTGCGGTTAAGTCTTTGCGCTAAGTCATTTCTTAATTCTATTACAGAACTTTGAATTTTCTGGCTTACTAGATTTTGATTTTCAAGCGCTGGTAAATGCGTTCCTTCGTCGGGTTCTCTATCGTCGCCATAGAGCGAGAGATCGTCGTTTATAGTAACGCCGATAACTGAACGCGGGATCGAGCTCGTAGGTCGAAAAGTTCCAACATCGATGATATTTTCGTTTCCTCTGTTAACCCTTCCAATGCGTCGCCCAACCAGCGGTTGCTTGTTCAACACCTGAGGTCTCCGAAGCTTGTTAACAACCGCCTCCTCAGGCGCTGGACCCGGTGAGTAGTGGGCATTTTTGGCAATTGTTTCAGGTTGGTTCGTCTGGTCTCGACCCTCCAGTTTTTCAGTTACCTTGTTTACACTGAAGTTTTCAGCCACCTCGTCGTCTCTTGTACTTTTCTCGTCCTCCACTTCCATGTCTTTGAATTCAACCTTCAGGGGGGATTCCACCGCCTTCTTTAGATTCGATCCCTCCGGCGCTCTGCTTCCTTCCATGCGGCAACTCGTCAGCGCGATTTCTACTGCGTTACCTGAGATCAGATCTGAAGCACTGTTTTCATAAGCGGTTTGTTTAATTGCTCGAGGTGCAATCTCGCAGCAAATAGTCGGAATGTTTGTTTTTCTTTCACCGTTTACGCTTGCTTCATTATTATTCTGTTCCTCTCTAAGTTCAAACTCCAAGGTAAGGTGGACGCTAGACTCGATTGCCGCACACTCTTGCGAGTCTTGGTACATAAGTTTATAAAGCAATTTTTCTGTCTCGGTGTTTTGTAGTCTCCGCGCAATCTCAATTGGTGTCTCTTTATTATTGTCTCGTCTGTTCAAATAATCCATAGAGGAACCCATCAAGCCTTTTATGAGCTCAAGACAACCACATTTCGAGCCGGCGGCTGCCGCATGCAGCAAACTTCTACCAGTGCTTGTAGTAGCAGCTGGGTCGATCATTGTGCTTAGGTTCATTATGCGCGAGACAAGAGCCTCATACCCAAGACAGCAGGCCATGAAAAGAGCAACGAAAGCTCTCTCCCCCTTTGAAACCTGCTGCATAGGCAGCTGGATTCGACGGTAAACGTTCTCCACTTCACCATCAAGCACTGCACAAATAAATTTGTTCCACCAAACCGGTACCGTCATTTTCAGTGATTCGTTGTCTAAGCAGCCCAAAGCAAGCCAGTCTTGCAGCTCAGAGTGACCCCGTGACGAAAGTCTCTGGAGATTTGTCGGGATTCCAAACTGCAATTCACATATCACTTTGAAATCACGGAGTGTAACTGTAGAACTTGTCAAGACATTTTGAGCTTTGCCCGTCGGCAGTTCAACGGCGATAATTCGTTTCGTAACTCCGTCACTTCCTGCAGTACTTGTGGCTTCAGACGTTTTCATGTCTCTAATGTATTCAACTCCAGTTTACCACAAGCCGGTGACAAGGAGAAAACTTGAGCAATGGATATCTTGAAGGGGCCGATCCCTTACCTTTTCATACGGCGAGTGTTTACACTCGTAGCTCTTGAAACACTTCTGCACAATCAGTCATGTGTTGACTTTTATACCTGAGTATTTTTGACGTTATCCCATTGGACAGCGCTAATCTTGTTTCACTCAACGCTAAGGCAAAACAAAAGCTTACTTGAAAATCGTGGTGTTTCTAAAATAACCAAGTCCCCGACAACATCTCCAATTATATCGTTTGTAAGGAACAAATTTGACGTAAATGTGACGTGTAGTGTTAAGAAGTCTTTTTCCTGTCAGATCAATGGATGGATCAAAATCGGTCAATACGATCAGTCATGCCCTGTCGCAAGGTCAATATATGGCACTAGTTTTGGTCGTTTGCATGCACATTCGTGTCACAAAGTGAATCTCTATCACGTACATACGATATACAGCAATGCGCAAATTTTCAAATTTGGCTTGTTTAAAAACGATTTGGCGTTTAAAACCCCATTTTTAATACCGTTTAAAAAACGAAATCCGTCAGCAGACAGTTCTGGTTTTAATTTGATCAATAGCGAGTTGTAGAAAACTTCATCATAATATTATATCATTGCAAAGGAACTTTGAAATTCGCCGTACAAAATTGTTAATACTTTCTGTATTAGTTTCTAGTACAAGATACCAACTCGGCTCTTGTTTTTAAAAAGCACTTTGTAATTTTTAATTTTAATGAATATTAATGTTCGAAATTTAAAATGCCGTGATAAACACAATAACGAAACTTGTCATTTATTGTCCGGCTTTGAAATAGGATGATCGTAAGCTTTCTGTTGTTAAAAGATTAATAGATTCGGTGACACTTAAAGAAAGCAACCACAAACTAAAGCCAGTTTGCCTATGTCATTGTATTTTAGTGTGATCCAGTTAAAAGTTAAATCTAATTTTTCAGTTCATTCTTCTGTTTTTAGAAAGCCTCGCAAAAACATAGAAAGTATGGTTTTACGTCAGCAAGACCCGTCAAACACCTTGGTCACCTTGCTTTTGCAATCCTCTCAGTACATTTAAGATGATAATTTTTAAAACACATTGTAATTTTATTTCTACAAGTCAGAGGGCAGCATGTGTTTGATCTTCAAATATGTTTTTCTTAAAACATGTCGTGTTTACGTTGGTGGACAGTGACTAACTCGAGAGCTCGTCACGTACTACATGATGAGGTGTATACGCTTTTTTCACGAAGTAATCCTGCTTATTACTGATAAAATTGTTCCAAAAACGTGAAAGACCCAACTTTACCAATCTCTATGTTCAAGTTGTTATTGTTTAATATAACAAAGCCCAGATTCAGCCGGTTTTACCCAGTCATAGGAGGTGGTCTAAAAAAGAGTCCTAGTTATCAGGATCGCTAAGCAGACAAAGATTGTAATAAAAAAAAAGACTGAAGAGTTTCTCTGGTATAGGGTCATAAACTTTGCAAAATTTACTCTAGTAAAGGGAAGTTATATGGGAGTATTCTCTCGCGGAATCCAGTGTTCTGTCATTGACTACATTCTTTCTTTATATGGACGTGAGGGTGAGAAGTTCCCCAAATTTAAGACCATGCCAAAAACATACCCGAGGCTGAGGAAAGGTGAAAACGGAAAAGCTTTTGCTTTAGACACTGGTTGTTGCACAAAATCACGAAAAAAAAAATCTTATTTCTCGTGTGTGTGCGAGGTTGGCACAGTTGGTTAAATCTCTGACTACCAACCAGAAGCTCCCTGTTCAATCCCCGGCCTGGTCGAGGGCTGAACTTGTCGATAAGAGTAAGCTAACGCCGGTGTTGTGGACTGTCACCTCCTCCACTACAAAGGGGCTTGCTGTAATTGGGGAAAAACTGTAGCAGTGTCCCTCTCCCACCAGGGAAAAAGCTGAATAAATAGATCAATAAATCTAACCACTGTTGTTTGTTAATGTAACACCGCCAATAATGTTGTGCATGTACATCTTTGTGATGTAATCTTTTGATTCACATGTGTTATTATTGTATTACATTCTTGCCGATCAGTGTAGCAGCTAACTAATACCGTAAAGTAGGTTTTTTACGCCGTGACTGGAAATAAATGATTGTACAGCCAGTACTAACGTCGGCGTGCGTAGGATCTGCAAGACAGTTCTATGGTAGTTTAAAATATGACATGAGAGGAGCTATATATTAGATAGTTAAATCGTCCAAGCCCTTCATCTCTTGGGCTCCGTTACTTAGAGGGGCTGAAGATTGGACAGACTTAGTAAGGTGCCTGGTAGATTGAATGGCACCACACGAAAGGAGTCCGTGTCTACCGAGCCAACAGTATGGAAGAAGTGGCTGGGTTTCCCCATCCTGTCTTCAGACGGTTCGGTCTCGCCCACGCATGCAGCACGGTCAAGAGAGTAGCCTGAAGGATTAGTAGATGGTGTCTAACAATACTAACAATTATGTTCAAGCACATTTTATAAGAGCATTTGAGGCTGAAATCCTCAAACAATTTAAGAAGTTAAACCTCAGGCCTGAAAAATATGATATTCTTGTAATAAAAGTGTACAGTAGTAAAAGGGCCGTGCAAACTATACTGAACTGTTTCAGTTTTATAAATAAAAATAAGGATTCATTAACGCCTTTTTCTTCTCATTTTTGGACGTTAATAAGCCTTTGATAAAGATGGAAAGAACAACAGAACAACTCACTTGCCAAGAAGTCAAGAACAATGAGCCCCCGGCCAAAAATGTCTCACATTTTATCGTTTCTTTTTTCGCGTATCGTTGGTTCATTTCTTGTCGTTGCTTCTAATGACTTTATAAGATAGAAACTTCAAACGCCAAACCATGAGCTCGGTTACTCCTTTGTTACAGAGTATAAGATCAGAGCTAACAAGCAGTTAACTGTACGTTTTCACATGTAATTTTGATAAAAGTGTTTAACAATGATCACGTTTTAAAGGCAGTTGTTATTGGCGTCGAGTTTCTGTTTTTCGGTAACTAGATGATTGTTCTTTCGCCTTCGTGGAAAGAGCTGGAAGTGACGCTTGAACTAGCTATTGATTTTCGAAATTCAACCTTATTCTTTATTAAAAACGAAAGCTGCTCAGACAAACCCACTTTCTTGCCGTTTTCCGGTGAAATTCAAACGAGATTAATTGTTAATTGCAGCTTTCTTATTAGTTTCCTTTGGGACAACTTTAAGGCCCGAAACTACTTTAAAACTCTTTGTTTAAAGCATGATTATCAAGTATCTTTATCTGTTTATTTAACCTAAGCCTATGAAGTGGTATAGCCTTCTTATCTTCTTAGACAAATGCTTTTCATCCGTTTTTTTATATCTAGTTTCATTTTTCAGTAGTGTTCACAGTTTGGTTTTTGCTCAACCGCACTTCCTGGTTAGTTCAGGGACAAACTAACTCAATGTTAATGTGAGTTATATAATATCAGTGCTGAATCTTTGTTTAACGACTTAACATTTTTGCAATAATCCGGAAGTGAGAAATATAACTTATCATAAGAATCTAAAAAAGAAGGAGTACTTTTTAAGTGTTTAGTGCCCTTGATGGGGAGGAAATATATACGCCACAAAGCCCCCTTTTTCTACAGATTCTCGTTCAATGTCGAGGTAGAATAATGTATTGAACTGATGATTTTGGTGCAAGCTACTTCATGGTGGTTTTGTTAGTTAGTTTTCGCGACACTTAATTTTGGCGGTGATATATCCGTATAGCCGGCCTTTTATGGTTTCGTATTGTTTTAAATGTTTATTTATGTCGGGTTTAGTTTTATCTTGAGTAAATTCAAAAACTGCACTGCTCTTACTTCTTCCCGATGAGGTCGAAAGGCTGTATAACGGTATTCATATTCTTATATGGCCATGGCACAAAGCACACTCTTGCAGTAGATGGTAAGAGTAAATTTGTACGTACGGATCTATCAATTTGCTTGAGTTACCAAGATTCTACTACAATTTAGACAATTTTTGAAGTAGCAAAACAAATTTAAAGCAATTTAGCAAAAACAAACGATTCTTAAGATACTGTTGACTCTGAAATACTTTATTTTTTCCAGACCATGTTTGTACCTGCCAAGGATGTTTTGTGATGAGAAAGCTTTGATCAACAAATGCTCCGAGACCAGCCCCTGGACAATGTACATCCTGCAAACACCCGTCAACCACTGACAAGAACCCGCTAAAACAAGACATAGGAGATATTCTCTAGTCGCAAGACATATACAGTTTGGATAACAAGACAGATTCTGTATTCTTCCAATTTGATCTGTTACTTTTATGCTGACTTGGAAAACTCAATGTACTAGCATTAACATGAGATGGTAGGACTCCGTTAATACGTTTTAAGGTGAGTAGGGGATTTTCAGTTCTCACTCTAGCTCAGTTTTTAATACGATACATAACTTATTCTGTAAAGTGTTTTTTGTCTAGCGTCTTTCAATTTTATGTTATAAACTGCTTAGCCAAGTTATACTTTAAAATCAAGGGTTATGTCGTAGACAATCACACAGCTTTGAAAAAGGTTTTGAAAGGCCGTAAACACTCCCCTTCTCTAGGAAGTTTATCCATGAACAAATCTGTTTTCATCCTCGGAATTGTCTGCCACCATCGTATGGTAGACAAACTAGTTCAAGAGAAATAATAATCAAAACAAAATATCAAAATTGGGAAAAAGAGTTAATTTATAAATTTTCTTTGCTATTTTAAAAAGTATAAAATTTTCGAGTTTTTATACAAGCTTATAATGCGAATCGCGGCGCAAATCAGGCGTTATATGATACACATATTTAGTTACTATACTATATCATGGCATATGTCATCACCAACTTATACTGTGAACGTGAATCTGCTTCAGGAGCGACTCGGCTGTGCTCACCAGGGGTTGCTTTGATAAAAAAGTCAGATTTCACTTTTAGTCCAGTATTTACACTCAAAACAATTTTCTGGCGCCAACAGTAACACCGTGCGGTAGGTCGTCAAACACATTCAAATGCTGAACAAGTCTGCATGTATTCGTCATGTAAGCAGTTGGTTAACAGTTGGCAGCCAGCTTCAATGAAGCAGTACCCACCTTTCACCCCCTTTCCCCAAGGCCCTCCTTCCCCCACAACCTTAGTTTGAGGTTCTGCTAAAGCGTTCCCGGTTAGTTGGCTATTTTCCTACTCGAAAAGAAACAAGATGTCAGACTGCTCTTGAAGGTTTTTAACCAATACAGTTCTTTAGAATAACTGAGCTAAGCTCATAACACAATGGCAGAGAATCGATGTGAGTAACAATCCCAGAGCCGGTTCGCAGGCTACATGTTTTAGGGGAGGAGGTTTAAGCTTACAACATCGGCGTTAGTCTTTTCTTATCGACAAATATGTGGGTTCTTTTAAGTCCCCCGATAGAACATTAAATTAAGAGACTAGACCAACGGCTTATAAACGTCTCTGTCCACGGACTGTAAGGCAAAAGAAGGTCGCCAAAAGTTTAACCTTCGACCAGGCCGGGGATTGAATCCGAGACCTTCTAGTTGGAAGTAGAGATCTAACCAACTGTGCCAACCTCGCACACAAGCACTGTAATAAACCACCAGTCAAAAGCACTGAAAATGAATACCCAATCTTAAGATGAAGATGGACCCAAATTTGCATTTTAAGCATTATTGGAGGGAATATCTCGGCCGTATGCGTTATAGCAAAGGTGTTCACGGGCTTGAACTTTCAGTTTGGTATTAGTTTTTGAGCATTGCGTTTTCGGATCTTTCAAGAGTCAAGTTTTTTAAATAAATGCCAACTGTATTTTAAAAAACATTCAGTGAACAAGCTGCAACAGCTTCACTTGTATGCTGCTAAAGCAACTACAAGACAAACAATTTTAAAAGGGATGGCGGCAACATATATATTTCAATAAACTTTCTGCCCTTATTGGTTAATCGGCCTTGACAAATGCTCTGATTACAAACTCTGGAGCTTGGTTGTGCAGGACAATAATTTTACAAAAACCAAAAGTTATGACTGAATTTTAGACACTACACATTAAGAACTTCTGTTCAAAGCTTTCGGCTCGAGCTTGAGCCTTGATCACTGTTGATGTGATGTGACTGGTGGCTCCAGCTCGAGCCGAAAGCTCTCGTAACATGCACAGAACTTCCTCTTGCGTAGTGTCTAAAATTTTCTGTTTTTAAAAATACTTGATCTATGTTTCCTATTCACTATCAACCTTAATTACTGCATGGGGGAAGGGGGGCGATCATCTTGGTGAGGGAGTATGGCGCACTTCCCAAAATCCTTATACGTTATCTTGAGCCCGAACTTCCCCAACCAATTCCAGACCTGATGTTTTTTACAGTTTAAACCTAGTATTTGTCCGCAAAACGACTTTTGAACACCACACGGCATACCCCAACAATGACAAAGAAAATCGATGCCTAACTTGAGTCCAAACTGCCAAGTTAAGACCCAATTTAAGCTCCAAAGAGCTCGAAAACACTACCCTTTGGCTTCGCAGATAACTATACAGCTCGTGTAAGAGAATTCCCCCGGGCTTATTTATAAGTACAATCAAACCTCGTACAAGTTGAAGTTCTCATATCTTCTCTAAGAACTAATACACGAACTGGGAAGAAGTTTTCAAATTTGTATGTTAGTGAAAAATAACTAACATTCATATTGAATAAAACTTACCCGAGTTATTTGGAATCTACTCACTGGTGTTTTTTGGCTACTTTAAGTTCCTCAAATAGTCAGTTAACCCAGCTAATTTGCAAAATATATCTCTTTCAGTCAAAAGATACCATGAAAGTCTACAGCGTTCACTTATGTATTCAAGCAACAAGTTTTCTACTACAGGTCTGTGTCTTTACTTCAAAATAACATACTTTATTGTTATTAAATTTCGCGGTTACTTAATTTTGCGAAATTGGAGGAGAAAAAAACCGCTAGTTTCAAGTTTTGCGATTTTGAAGAATATCAGTAAAAGGTAGTGCCTGTTAACCCTCTGACGGCCAGACTATTTACCGTAATGCAACAAATTAACCAGGGAGGGGGATCATTTGCCCAGCCCCTTCTCCCCCCCCCCCCCATCACCGGGTTTCTCAAATGGTTGGACAAAAAAGATCTGTAAGTAGTTAGCTAATTTCTTTTCATGTTAACAATCGAGTTGCCATGGCAACAGCCGTTTCACAACATTACCGCCATCTGTGATTTTTCCGAAATGTTATTGCAGCAAGCCGTGTGCTTGAAATTAGTGAAAAAAACATGTCTTTACAGCCTAAAACAGGAGCATAATTTTAAAAGAATAAAATGGAAAAGAAGAAATTAGCTGCAAGTTTTGTCAAAGAGTTTTAAAAAGTTTTCTTACTCAAACTGACTTTACAACTTTGTAAATTTCCTAATTAGTTTTGCATAAGTTATAAACGATGACGTAATCCAATTAGCTTCAAAAGATCCGTTCATACTTGAACTACAGGTACTAAAAGATTCACTTTGATTGCTTCAAAGCATCAGTTTTATCGTCGGAACAACCTCGGAGGGGTGGGGTCCATTTGACCATGCCCCATCCTCCTTGGACGTTCGAAGGTTACAAAAATAGTGCTCGTGTTTTAAGCTTGCAACAACAGTCAACAGCAATAATAACTGGTGTTGTCACTGACAAAACATTGCAAAGTACTTTGGTATACTGCAGCCAAGGCCAGTATTTTCAACCTCTGGTATTTGAAACGGCTCTTTGCACTGATAAAGTGTTGCAGGAACTGCAGCAAGAGGAGAGCGACAGGGATGCAGAAGATTAAGAACATGCATTCAAACGTCATTTCTCTGGTGTGCCTTCATGTAAACTGTATAAAATTTAGGGCTTTTATATGGTTCACTAAATGGTTTAGCGTCCTAACTTTTCGCTCTCTTTTTCGCGGGCTTTTTATTTCCCGCCGATGTTTTTAAAATCGCAAAAATGTCAAAAGCTAGGTCTCGCAAAACAAGTAACAACAAGGTAGTATTTAAATTTTGTTTCCAGGGAAAATCACTACATTGACAAACCTGTTTTAATATCCTATCTTACACAAGTTTTTTTTATTACACCCTATCATACCATATACTATCTCACAAATCCTATTCCCTCGTTTCCCATTCTGTACTTTTCTACTTCATTCTTCTTTTTCTTATCGTAACTAACATAAGCCGTTCCTGCTCTAACGAATGCAGTTAACGCTCGAAATACCACCTCAGTTTACAACCAACCTTAGGCAAAAAACATACCAACAAAATACTTGCTGTTCTACCATACCCTATTCTTACCTGCACTACTTTAACTTCAAATGATATCTTGATTCTCTATACCCTAAAATGTCCTATCATGTCTTTTCCATGCTATAGCTCATACCTCAACTATACCCCCCCCCACTCTAATCAACCGCAACCTATCTCATCTCATCCCACTTTAACTCATCTCATTGCTTCTTTTCTCTTCTCATTTCATTTCATTTCATCTCTTCTCTTCTCTTCTCATCTCATCTCATCTTATTTTTTCTCTTCTCTTCTTATCTCATCTCAACTCATCTCATTTCTTCTCTTCTCATCTCGTCGCATCTCATCATTTTTCATTTTGTCTTTCTTATCTTATTATTTTTAACTTATCGGATCTTAGCTTAGCTTATCTTAGTTACTCGTGTTACAGTTTAAATTATTTAAATTTATTTGTATTGTCTCGTCTTGTCTTATCTTACCTTAACTTTTCTCTTCTCATCTCATCTTACCTTACCTTTCTAGATTGTCAGCGGTTTCCTTCCTCGTGCTCAGTGGCCTCAACTTGGTGACGAGGTGACACCACAGCTGATCAGCGAGTTAAACTTGGACGAATATGGCCCTTTGTTGGATCAGTACATCTCAATGGGGTTGTTTATAAAGGGCGTAGCTGGACCCCCCGGTCAGCAAGGGCCAAAAGGACCATCTGGAAGACCGGGTATGCCAGGAAGCGCTGGCTATCGCGGGTTTACGGGAGCACCGGGTATCCCCGGCCGGCTGGGTGCTCCAGGGCCTCTTGGAGCACCAGGTATACCGGGGCCTAAGGGAAGAAAGGGCCCTCCAGGGGTCAAAGGAATGCCTGGAAAGGTCGGTTCTCCCGGATCTTCCTGGCCCCCTTCCTCGGCGAGTCCCCCTGTGCAGTCGGTGAGTTTGATATTTACCTGTAGATTAACTTCGGCTGGTTGGGTAGAAGTCTACGCAACCAACTTTCATTTGGAGTGAGAAAATCTCTGTATACATAACAATAGCTTTATTTAAAGTGGTAATGCATTTAGCTTGAAGCTAGTTGCAACTATTCTACTATAAAACTTCATTCAAACTAGAGTAAAAGTACTATGAATAAAATAAAATAGAAGATATACATCAGACGGCAAAGTTAACAAAATATCAACGAGGCTGCACTTTTAGCCTATTCTTATCTACTCCAATGTTGTGT
>JAOBRG010264204.1:0-16356 GCA_027574985.1 Umimayanthus nakama | reverse complement strand
GAGAAATCCATCCCAGTAAGTAAAAAGAAAGCGACGAAATCTGGTTTGGGTGTCTTCTGAGGTAAAAAAAGTTTTTTTTCAAACATTCTACATCTCAGTTTTACAAGAAATACAGAAATCATAACGCTAACATGAAGAAATCGCCAATTTCCGGTTTGTTTATCAATTTCAAAATATTGCATAAAAAACGAAAATAGTAAATTTTTGCCTCACTGATTCACTGGTTTGTTATAGTCGGTGAAAAGTCTAGTATATTCACCTCGCTGCATTCGCGGCTCGGTGAATATCCTGGCCTATTCACCTCCACTTCAGTGAATAATTGCTGGATATTCCTGGTTTGCACGACTGCACACAGCCAATCAGAGCGCGCGAAAAACACTATTCACTGGTTTGGTATATGCTAACCTAGGATACACCCCATCTGATGAACCAGTCAGAGCACGCAAAAAGTGCTATCCACCTGATTGGTTAACATTAATTATGATTATTGTTGTCAACTGATGTCACAAGTGTGACAGGCAAATTAAAAATGTTCATTTTTTTTAAAAAACCTGCTGCCAATCAGTAACCTTTACAGTAGATGAATTTTGAATGACAATGTGTTTGTTGTTTTCTTTAAAATAGTAACAATTTTTCATCATCATGGCAACAAACTCGGTTCCAAACCCCTGTTCCTGAAAATACAAAATTTCTGTTGTTCTAAAAACTTTCACCAAGTAATTAAACCAAATCTTTTTTTATGTTTTAGGTGGTAAGAAGAACAAAAATTGTGTAATTATAAAAGTATTGTTGCACAACTTCTGGTTGGACGAAAAAACCTCTGTCATTAGTTCAGAAGTTCTCAATTTGAGCCTGGAACCCAGTTTGATGCCATGACAACGAAAATTAGAAACTATTTAATTTTTCAAGGGTTATGGATTTGCAGCACATTTTAAAAATGCGAATTTGCTGATGTCATCAACTGGAAACATTTTTAAAAAATGTTAAAATCTAGAGAACCCAGAGCTCTCAAGTCTCATGCATTGAGTGCGAGTCTCACGCATTTCGATGTAATCTCACGCTCTCACGCTTCCACGAGTATTTCTCACACATAAGCACTCTTCCGGTAGGTAACTCTACTGTTTTGGCCGTCAGAAGTGCTTATTATTGTAAAATTCCTTCCTTCACCCTCCATAGAAGGAATAAATGTGTCTAGTTTTAATAAATTAGTGCGTTACCGGTGATTCAAGAAGTGCAAAACTCAAAAATTTTCCGGGGGAGCATGCCTCCTGACCCCCCCCCCCCCCCAAGATAATGTTTGCTCTTTCAACACTCGCTCAGCAGGCAATCTCACTCTTTGGAAAAACACAAACTTGAGAACCATGAAAAATTTTGACAATTTTTTTTCACCGCTATTACTCATTTAGCAAGGTCTGTCCACTGAGGTTAAAAAAACTCATTTCATAGGCATTTTAACAACAGACACCAACAAGTTTCCTCACGTTGCGTTCAAAGTTGACCCAAAAGGTGCTTTGATTGTTCACTAGCTTTGTACAACTATACCAAAACAATTGCTAACCAAATTTACCTTCACTAGCTTTAAGGTCTATTGTTGTTTTTGGTGGTTCTGGTTTGTTTTAGATGCTACAAGAGGAACTAGAAGCAGTAAAGAGAGAAAATAGGGATCTAAAGCAGTTCAGAGCTGAGACTGCGAAGAACAGGATATCTCTTCTTGAAAGGTGAATAAACAATATTGGACACATGAAATTAAGTAAATCCAAAAACTGTTTCTAATACTGAAGATATAGAAAAAAATGTATACTGTTGCTGTAAAAATTGGTCAATGTTATTGTTGGAAGAAACAGTGTCAGAAAATGAGACTGTTCAAAACTTGAAAGTGTCTTAAATGTTTACGATACTGCAGTACCTGTAGAAGACTTTAAAGTTCTCTCTTGCATTCGATCACACTTGCAAATAAAGCTAACATACATTAAAAATATGCAATGTAATACAGTAACATAGAATTCGGATTTGGCCTTGATAATGATCAAACGTTGAACTTTACGTAAAACGTATATAAGTCCGATTCAGTTGCAATTTTATTTTCATCTCTTAATTGATTCAAGCCCCTCATGGAACACATACATGTAACTATAATAGTTGAGCCTGTTTGAGAAACAGATTAAATTCACCTCAAGTAGTTCATGTATCAATTTCCTAATTGTCTGGATATGGATGTACTGTACTAGTTTGTGAGAAGTGCGGAAAGTCAGCCATCTACGCGTTGGTGATTGGAACAATATATAACCTAATAAAATAGGTTGCAAGATGATGATATTTTTGTTCTATGCTTTGCTGAAAGTTTTGTTCCCTCAAGTGTAATTGTCAAAAATCAAGTTGTATCCTGATTGTTAGTGAACCATGCATGGAAGGTTCGTTGAGTTGTGACTTTTCCACGTGTCCATTGGCTTTTGGTCTGAATTGACTGCTATATTCTGTATTCGAAAAACAGTGTACCTGAAATTTGTTGCACAAAAAAGCTATTGTTCAACCTTACTTTTCAATGTAAATTTAGTTCCAGTTGATCATCAAGCATTTCTTAATTTTTTTCCTTTCAAAGATTTCAAAGTCCAACCTACACATATATCGGTCGAGTCCTTATCATTTTAAAGAAAAACTCCAAGGTATTTTTTTTGTAGCTTGTTTCCCTTTCATTTAGCTGGTGATGGTAATGATACGTGTCGTGACTGGATCGTGGCCAGTGTAGACTCGTGAGATGTTCTGTACAGCTGAAAAGTTAACTCTCGCTTGTAATACCATGCCAAGAATTGGTGGACCAGCTGTGATAATTTTGTGAGAACTACATTTACGGAGTAACCATTTCATTATTCCTTCACTAATTTCCTGAAGCAAAAAAATTGCAGGATCAACAAACTGGATGGACAACTCAAAGAAACAAGTCATACACACAGTACTCTCCTGGCTGAAGCACGAAACCGAGAAACCATACTTGAAAACATTTCCTTGGTTTTAGGGACTGTTCAGTATGAAAACCGCTCCTTAACTGAGGTAAGTTAATTAAAATTCCAAGTAATCTTTCAGTGAGGTAAAGCCCTAAACGCAATATAACAATATCCATTAGTCCTTTTTAAAAATAAAGTTAGTTATAGTTCAATTGGTCTTGATGTTAAAAAATACCGCTGAAGCAACAGTTTGTGGCCAGACCAAACAATTACATGAAGATTTTGGCTTGACTGCCAAATACTTTGCCACTCAACAACAACTTCCAAAAATTGTATCCGCGTAGTCACTTCAGAAATTACTCGTCGTTCTGTTTTCAATTTCATCAACTGCGTATCCAATTCCACGTAGTCGCGTAGACAATTTCAGAAATAATAATAAGTCTTTATTAAAACATCGGTAAAAATACATACCAATAAATTATATTACATTATTAAAAAACATGTCTAAATTAGTTGGTAACTAATTTGTACTTAAAATAGAGTCTATTTATGAAGCATTTCTTGAACCGCTCCGTATTGACCTTAGGCCCACTTTTCTCAGACTATGTGTCGTGCTCTTGACTTTGGGTAGCAACTCATGTAAAGAATGCTTCAACTAAATCGTAGATGTCTATTGGGTATGAAACATAACTACGTTTGTAACAACGGCGAAGGAAATTCTGTACAGTAGTAAGCTCAGGACTGGAGGCAGCATAAATACTCTATTTTTGATCTCATCCACTGCGTATCCACGTAGCCGCACAGCTTCTTCAGAAACTATTCCTCGTTCTATTTTGATCTGATCCACTTGCGTTTCCACGTAGCCGCGTAGACCATTTCAGAAATTACTCCTCGTTCTGTTTTTGATCTCATCCACTACGTATCCACGTAGCCGCGTTGCCACTTCAGAAATCATTCCTCGTTCTGTTTTTGATCTGATCCGCTGCGTATCCACGTAGCCGCGTAGACCACTTCAGAAATTATTCTTCTTTCTATTTTTGTTCTCATTTACTGCGTATCCACGTAGCCACTTGAGTTTGATTTACCCATTTGGGGTAACAGGGTAAGCGCTTAACCCCCAGCAGAGATTGTTGGAATCCAGGAACTCTTCTGACTCAGATCCGGTGGTCATGGGTGGACTCTGGTACACAGTAGTTCTGTCCCCAGTTTCTTGGATGATTCAACTCTACTCAAACATGCGCTACAAGCCGAGCAGAGTGGCAGTCAACACAGCAAAAATGCCCAGACCTTTGCTGCAGCCATTCTCACTTACGATAGGGAACACTCCCCTCTAAGCATGCAGTGATGCTTAAAGGATGTCATTTTGACAGTCGTCCGCCTGTTACTAGTCATGCCCTACAGTTTCAGTCTCCTCTTGAGTGTATTGTTGCACATCAAGAAGTTTTCTTCGGATTAGTTGCTGTATTTTATACCTACATCTAGTTCACCCACCCAAGCTGAACAAGTAGTGACCTCGTCCAACCTCTGCGAATCGGTGGAAGACATTCCTTTTCGTTTCCATTCTTATTTCTGGCCTCTTTTTAACACAAAGTAAAACTAGAAAAAACTATTTTAAAACACATATTCTTCTTGAAAAGTTCTCCCGTTCCCATTAGTATAAGGGCATATTTTGTATTCACAGTGCTTTTTTAAGGCACATCCTTGTACAATGACGTTTTGATATGCTAGGTGTTGGAAAATTATATGGCTTGTTTCGGTTCAAACTCGGCGTTGAATGGACCTGTAAATCGAGCGATAGCTAAACTTTAACTCACATGATTTCCAACCTTATTTTTCCTTTTTCTCTTATGGTTTAAACCAGTGTTGTAAATCATTTCCAACCGAAACTATATCTGCTGAATCTGTGATAGAATGTTAAGACTTCGCGTAAATGACACATTTTTGGAAGATCTTGGTTTAAGATTGCACTCAGGGTGATTATTTTTATTTTGAAGGAGAGAGAATCCCGGGAATTCAAGGTAAAAGTACTGGAGAAGGAAGTTGCTGACCTACATCAAAACTACACAGCTCTGCTAAGGGAGAAGGAACTGCTACTTCGACAAAAACTGCAGAGAGAGCAGGTGATGCATCGAACTAAATAGGAAGCTGTGATGTGTATGTATGTGCTTTAATTGTGTCTCTGTCTTATCTGTATGTATATTTGTCTGTATGTATGTATGTATGTTTGCATGCATGTATCGGTATGTACGTATATATGTATGTATGTGTTCTTTGATAAAAGCGGTTGAATCTGATCTAGATAAAGATTTTTAACGGTACTTCCAGCTTTGCGAACTTCCCTACTATAGACACTCAAACTCTATGCTACCAGATATTTTTTTACAATCTTCTCACGGGTGTAGATTCAGTCAATAATTACAATACGAGTTCAAAATCAAATAAATGTTTGTTTCTCCTTCACCAAAATCTTAACTATGGTACATTTGGTGTGAAATATGCTGGAGCCACAAGCTGGAATGAATTACCAACTCACATCAAAGCGGCTTATCCCTCACATTCAAATAAAAAAAAAACAATTAAAATCACACTTGCTATTACAATGATTATAGTATAATAATTTATAGTTATACAAATATTATAGTAACTACCTTTCATCGTTTTAGTTCAAATTTATTTGTAACCTTGTATGGCTCCATTTTCCCCTAAATCTTGTAATTATTATAACTAACGTTTGAATTATAGGTGCAGAAACACCCACTTTACCTTTTAGGTTTTATGTTTCTTCACCTCCTATTTAAGCAAATTGTTTTTATTGTATATCATAATTGTTTGTCACTATTGCAAACAAGAAATAAGAATCTTGAAATTGAACTAAAAACGTCTTAAAAACTTTAAAAACTACTAAGTTTTTGATCACTGACTGTGACCTTCGTCAGAGTAAAAATGCATAAGAGTTCTAGTAGACGCATAGTTTTAAAAAAGCATTTTGTTTTACAAAAAATATGCATCTACTAGAACTTTTATGCATTTTAACTCTGACGAAAGTCGCGGTCAGTGATCGAAAATTTGGTAGTTTGTAAAGTTTTTAATGTTTCTATGTTTGTTAAGATTATTTGTTTTTATATCAGCAGTCGCCTTCATCAAAGGATGTACAAGAGGAAAATGATCAATTGAAGCAAAGACTAAACGAAGCAAAGTAAGCAGCTATAGACCACTTTCACATTACGCTCCAGTGACCATCAACAAGAACTTGAGTCGAGGTTGGAGGGGCAAAAATACAACAAATGTATGAAGAATTGGAGCTTGACCTCGTCTTGAAGTTATTAGGGAGCTTAAGAAGCTAGGATGTGAACATCAACGA
This sequence comes from Umimayanthus nakama, assembly GCA_027574985.1. Lineage (NCBI taxonomy): Eukaryota > Metazoa > Cnidaria > Anthozoa > Zoantharia > Parazoanthidae > Umimayanthus > Umimayanthus nakama. The sequence goes on along the minus strand of JAOBRG010264204.1, from coordinate 10,053 downwards.
AAACGGCTGCTGAATTATTAGCTTTCCGTTTTCCGTTTTATTGTTTGTAAAGCTCGTGCGTTTCTTTTTCGTTTTGCCTGAAGGTGTGTGAACATGAAAAATCGTAAGCTTTGTTTTTAAAGCTGCATGAAGATTGAAATGATTCGTACTCTAACGTTCACTTTCTCTATAATTCTCGACAATTGAGGTTTTCACGTTCTGTTTCTAAGGACGACGGCCGAAAAGTGACCAGGTGCTTGCATTCCAACGTGCAGTGATTGTATTCTGCAACTAAATCTATTGTTTTGTAACGTTTTCGTTGACGTTCTCGTCCTCGTTGCTTAAGCTCTCTATTGTTTATGGTTACTGGGGCGTATTATAAAAGTGTTCCATGCTTTGATCGATTTGCAGTTTTCGTTCAGGATACAGAGAGGAGAGAAAAGCTGCCCCACAAACAATTGGAGTATATCCTGAATGATGGGAAACTGTAACTAATCTTGAAAATTTCGAAGAAGACATGCAAATAATATGTCGCAGCATAAGAAAACAAAACACTCAAAATTCTTGTTCTTTGGCAAGTTTGGTTTTGGTTTGTGCAAATAATATCAGCATTGCACGATGGCTTTCTCCAGTCCAGGAAGACTCTGGATAGTTTTAACATCTTATTAGGAAAATGAAAATAATGTAAAAATAGCCAAAACTACAGTTTCGAATGCTTTTATCCGGAAATATGCTTTGACTGTGTTACTCATTTTATTAGCATTTCTTACTAATGCTCTGCATTTTTTAGAGTGGGAACGTGTTGAAATGCAGCGTTACTATGTGATCCTCTTTCTATAGCAATATGGCCGATAATTGCACTCATTGCACTGTCAACATTTTTTCATTTTTGAGTTTTGATAGATGGGGGACCACGATTTTTTTCTTTCCAATCAATGGAAAGAAACAAATACGTTATGTATTGTTCAGTCTATTCAAGACTGAGACGATTCAACATGTCTGTTATGTGCACAGAGCTTGATATATCACTATTAAATACGGAGCTTGGTGAAAGCTCAGCTGGGGAGATGCACCGCTCAAGTAAACATCTGACAAGTGTCTACTTTTTGTTAATATTCTTCTGCATTTTCATATATACAGTATTGTCACTTTGTGTCAAACTGTAAATCGGTTTACTCCACAATAGCTAGAGAAGCAGTGTTGTCTCAACATTTGAGTCCTAGCCATTCATGTCAAATGATTTTGACATCGAGTTTCTCTATGAACTGGCTTTTCGTATTTAGAGGATTCACTGCCTGTGGCTTTGACGCCAGAAAACATAGACATAGCAGTGAGAAGAGAAAGAAAAACGTTTTACAGACGGAAGACGGACGAGAGATATAAGCACTGAAAAGGTTCACGTACTTTTTTCATCAGAGCATGAACAGGAAACTGACGCCATGCACCGGCCAGTCGAAACGCGCTGTAGAAGGACAGACTTCTGGTAGATTTGAAAACCTGTAGATTGTAGTAAGCTCGATTGGTACTTGGTGAAGCTGATTTTTTCATCTTGGTGATATCTAGGACTTATGTTAGAATTTGGTTTGTATTGAACAACGTTAATTGTCACGTTGAGTTGCCAAGAGTGAGAGACATCTTTGTTTACCTAAGAAATGTTCTTACATATTTCCAGAAAACGTGTATTAAATTGCGGTAATATTCATTTGAAATTGTTGCCTCGAGCGAGAGACATCTTTGTAACCATACGTATTCATGTTGTTCGATCATTAACTAACTCATCCATCCATTCATTCATTCTTTCATTCATTCATTCATTCATTTTGTCTCAGTTTAGAACGACATAAATGCTGTAGACTTTGTTAAGACTGCAAACTCAGCTAAATCCTTACGAAGGTTTACCATTCTGTTCTATTTTAGTAACAGGGTACAGGTTTTAAAGGCTGATTCTCAACAACATCAGAACGCTCTGAGGGAAGTTTTGGTAGGTCAAACAAATAATTCCAAAAATTTCCAAGACTTTGAAGAACTTTGTGTACTTGAATGTCGGACATTAAATTTGTTGCTCATTTGCCTCCAGGAAATTGGCAAAGCAATAAACAACGATTCCGCGGCAGTCTCTGCTGAAATGAAAAGAAACTCTGCAGACGTCGATAATAGGTAAAAAATGTTTTGTGTGAATGCTTTTCATCAACTTAACGTAATTCCATGTTTCACGCTGCAAGTTAGTCCATCATCTGGTCTCTCCTATTTTGGAAAGCTCATAAGAAAGTTTGTACTGTTAAAATCAGACAACAATGGAAATCCATAAAACAGAGATAGTCAACAAAACCAATGCTGTTGTAGAATCTTGTTTTCTCCGCATATCAAGGCATATCACTGACCGCTAATGAATTTAAAGTAACTGTCGTGAGCAGGGGTGCTTTTTTATTTCTTAACATCAGTTTAGGGCAGAGGACACACAAAAATACAAAATAATAATTAGATAGCCATACAGTAAACACCCGCGTATAAGAACCTAGTGATTTAAGAACCTACAGGCTGAAATTGGGCATTTTAATACCCAGATATATAAGAACCTATTTAGGCTGGCAAAGAACAATAGGTTCTTATACAAAAAACACTCTTATTTTGTAGCCAAAATACTGGATTTTAATTTATAGAAATTGTGAAATTTCTGAGAAACACCATGAAAATTATTTGTTTAATTGAAAATCTTTTAAATACAGGGTATAGAATACAGTACTGTATAAAATTATCAAGATACTGGTGTAGCCTTTGGACTTGAATCTGTAGAGTGCCCTGACTTTTGTTCATGTGAAATACACATTACTTGCTTGTCTTTTTCAGTCCAACTGTAACAGTGATACTCAAAGAAAATGTTTGTTTGTTTAAAATACAAATGTTCAACCATTATGACATACTAGTACTACGGTAGTTCTCTGAATGGTATCACTATGACAACTCCTACAAATAAGAACCTACTAAGAACCTAATCAGCCTGAGTTCGGAAAAACTACCCCAAAATATAAGAACCCATTCACCCTGAACCCAAAAATTCTAGGTTCTTTTACGCGGGTGTTTACTGTATAACAGTGTTACGTGGATGGTAGTGGACAGCACTGTAACAAAAGTAGCAGCACAGCGAAAGGGGTACTTATATTGATTATTATAATTTGTTCCCTTTAGCTTAATACTAAACAGACAACACTTTGTACTTTCAGGTTGACTGCAGAACTAGCCCAGTTAAGGGAGAAGTGTCAGAAATTGGAAGCATCGTGTGGTAATTATCTTGGTAATTTGTATTAATTATATTATCTATAACTCAGTTATTTTGGTATTGCTAAACAAAAGACATATTCAAAGTAAATGCTGCTAAGTGAAACTAACGTTTGACAAAATAGATATTCATCACCGGTTTCTTGTGAAAGTTTGTTTGCTTTAGTAAAAGTGTAAAGTTTTAATTGATACGAGTACACTTAGATTTGTTTAACTTTGATTTTGTGACGAAATTGTTTACAATAGTTGTACTGCAAAAGGTTGTCATTGTCCCAAGTGCAGTTATGTTTGACTGCCGAGTGTATTTAAAAAGCGTTAAAACTTTGTGTATGAATGTACCATAAATTAGCTTTTTAGAGGACATTTTGTAAGAAATGGAGACTGGTGGGTAAATCATTTCAATAGTTTTGGCGCTAAGTGTGTCTAAATTGATGTATTTCTAATCAATGACTAAAGCCCGGCGCTCACGAGTGGAAACAGCTGAGCAAAAAGTCAGCGCGAATTCGTCAGCTCAGTTGTTTTTTTCCTTCGTACGCGTAAATTTTGATGAGGCAAAAATTATCAAACAAGTTAGAAATTTGTCTCATGAACTCGCGAGGCAAAAATCTCACCAAAATTTACGCGCACTCGGGAAGAAACAGCTAAGCTAATGGCCTCGCGAGACTTTTTGCTCAGCCTTTTCCTCTCGTGTGCGCCAGGCTTAGGAAGAATAGATCAGGAACAATTTGTCACTTAGCTTAGCGGTTCCTCTGGAAGCAAGTATCCTGACCTCTTACACTGTACCTTATACAAACCAAACTAAGAAAGTAACAAGGTGGCTGCCGTACACAAAAAGGTGCTCTTGCACTGAAAGTGAAGCTCTTAAACATAATCTCGAGGCACTTTTTGAGAGCACTATCTACAACACCAGCTAGGTTTCTGTAAAACCATTAAACCGTTCAAAAGTCACTTCTTCACGTGTATAAATTTTACAGTTTAGTCCTAAAGTTTATTTTATCTTAGTGAATCTGGTACTCACAATAGAATTACATCGATTTAGTGTGTTAGCATGCTTTCAGCAAAATCAGTGGTAGCTCTAAATAAATCACCTTTTTGTCTATTATTTTATTTATTTATACCGTGTCGTCCGAACAGGCAATAACCGGTTTCACTGATTAAGTTAAGAAATAAAAATATACTAAAACATTAAATAGACAATGTACTCTACCTAGCTAAATATATTCGAAGGAACTAAGTTTTAGGAGTGTGATCCAATCGATAAAGTGTAAAATGAGTATCAGCACATTACACAGTGTATTAAACAAGGTTCTTATCTTTACCTTTTCTATATTTTTGCAGTGTTTAAATAAATAGTCCGTCTTTCTAATTTTAGTTAGCTAATCTGTTGTTGTTGCTTTGTTTCCAGTGCGTTTCTAAAGCGAGAAAACTCAAGATGGTTGCCATTTGTACACAACACATATAAGTCAAAAACTTAATGCACTTCTAACCTAACTAAATGAATAAAAACAATGTTTTTCTTTTGTAACAGTGAAAGGACAGAGTGATCGTGAGAAACTTATGCGAGATAACGGGGCACTTTCCCTCCAGCTGGAGAAAGCTCATGAGAAGGAGTAAGATTTTAAAGTAGCTCTGATGCATTGTTTAGGCACAATATTTTTTCGATGAGATTCAGTGAACTTTGGCTTTTCAGTTAGTGCAGGCACACATCAGAAAGTGTAATTTCGGAGCCAAAGTCTTTATTTATCAAGGCGTTCGCTTTGTTATCGTCAAACAACTTTTTTTATTTGCAAGGGTTCACAATATCATCGTCAGGTTATTGCATTGATATAATAAGGTTTTCAAGAAAGCTACCGGTTGAAAGAAGGGTGGCTTGCTGAGAAAAAACAGTCTATCAATCTGTCTCAAGCTTGGAGAATCAACGTGTACCTAGGCCTGTGACCGCTCAGTATTGTATGCGATATTCTAGATCTAGATCCACAACAGGTTTGGGTGAAAAAAAGGAGGATGGTCTTGTAGGAAAACAAAAATATCGAACGTATAACAGCTGTTAATTTTGATAACCACGTTAACTGCAGTTAAATACCAAAACTTCACTAACATCATTTTTAATATAGTAAAACTAACAGTTATAACCGTAACACTTAAAAAATAACCTCGTTAATTCAAAGTTTAACAGTGACTTCTGTCTTTTAAGAAAATATAGTTAATACCGCATTTAACAAACGTCTAATTTCAAACTGCTATTAATATTTTGGTGGCCGTTTTAATCGAAGATACCCCACTTTGAACAGTAGATAGACAGATAGATGCATACATACATACGAAAGTACATACATACCGGCATGAAACTACAGATATAAATGATTTATATATAGAAATATAGAATATGAAAAAGGCAAAGAATTTGAGACAGTATTATTAAAAAGTTAAAATCCAAACGTTTTATACGACACGATTTTATCGTTTTAGTACCTTTATCAAATTTTCAGCCTGTTTTCAAGTCTTATATATCTATACAATCTACGGTGTTTTTTTACGTACTTTTTATCAAAGGTTCAGATTTGTATTTACAATTAATCAATTTTATCAATTTTAGCGGCTTTTGTGACAGAAAAAGATATGTAGATTGATTAAATACCAAACACTGGATATTGATTTTCTGGCACATGTAATCTGGTTGGCTCCCTGCTCACGGTATAAATCCTATATCCCGTGTAGTTTCTCCAATATGGAAACTGACCGCGAAACGCAGCTTTTGAAACAGTCAGTAATAGTATAAAGTCGAGGTGTTTACACGAATTGCCAGTTAAAACCTCAACATAAATAAAGCCAGGGGTTTGGTATTTAACAAAACACCTGTCCCACTCACGTTGGTTGGGCATGAGCATGTGATATCTGACTTGGTGCTCCGCACCTCGTATGTTATCTAAAAGCGCACACCCAACAAGCATGATTGGAATATTTGTTAGATAGATAAAGATATTTATTTGGACTTGTAAGTGAGCCACTAGACAATGCTGAATCCGGCACTGGAGGATCTCACAGAGTTTAGATTTATAGATATATGTTGATATATTATTATGGATATGCAAACGATTTGATTTTTTATGTATACGGCAATGAAAACAAAAACGGCACGAAAATCATGTTACGTATTTGAGATGTTCTTTACAAAGCATGTAAAGTCTGAATAATAGGTGGAAAAGTCCTGTTTTAGACAACCTTGGAATGGAGTTTACGAATTAATGATGTTTCTTCGTATTGAGAAAACGAGTGACCACCTTGAACACTTAGTCGTGTTTTGTTTGTCAATGGTGGTACCAAAGGTTTTGTAGGTTCATAACCTTGCTCTTATCTTCCAGCAACCCGACTAGAAATGTCAAGAACTTACAAGTGGAACTAGAGCATATCAGTAAAGAGCTTGCAAAGTAAGTGACCGTTGACAGTGAAAGAGCTCTTGCTTGATTTTTTCGAGGACTTATCCCTTTCTCAGGAGGTGTTTTCTACCCCTTCCCTATCGGGAGGGGGTTGTATCAACCCCCCTTCTCAGTTTAGCTAAACAATTACTGATTGACTTGAAATTTTGCATGTCAGTTTGGCCATAGTTTTAAACAACAATCCATTAAACCCTAATTGCAAATGTACTTGCATAATTCATTATTAAACATATTTCGTCTTCTTGGGTTAGCGAAGGAAAGCAAAACTGATATCACGAAGAACTAATTATAGAAACTACATAAAAAAAATTACTTGTATTTAGCTATTATTATAATTAAGAAATGGTCCATGCTTGGCGTGCGTCTATCGAGTTATGGATGCACGCGGGAAGTTGGGAGAGCACGAGAGAAGCGTTTGAGTGGCAACATACCTCCTGAAAGAGAACGTTAAGTCTCGGTAAAATGTATTTTAAACGAGTACTGTTAGCTGTGCTGTCATGTAGGTACTACAAAGGGAACAATTGTATTGGTATATAGAAAGTCGATGACAACGCAACACATTCAGGAAAAGTAAGCATTTGCAAGATTTTTTTCTTTGTCACTACCGCAAAACGAAAGTTTACAGCTGCTATTGTTTTAGCCCGCAAGTTATCCACCTCCCGGAAGGTGGATTTTGTCCTTTAGCCAAAAATAGCGAACCAATCAAATACTTGAAATACCAACGAAAACGATTTTGTTTTTTGGTAGTTATTACTAGTATTATTATTATCACTATTAATATAACTAGTGTTTTTATTGTAACTGTTACTATTTTTATAATTATTTTTATTTCTATTATTATTAATATTATTATTGTTTTTATTATTATTATTATTATTACTATTATTATTATTACTTCTATTATTATAGGAATATAATGGGATTTTCTGCATTAGTCGAATTAACCTAATATATTTCCAAGTCAGTCCTTAAAGTATTCTTCAAATATATTATCTCTTTTTAGATCAACAAAATTAATAATAACAATTAGCCTATACCAGTATCGATCGCCCCGACAGAACGGTGTTCTATCCTTGCGTCCCGATTGCATGACTAAAAAGTATGTGACAGAGACGATCCTTACAGTTTAGAGAAGACTATATGCAAACCAGGCTTTAGACAGCTGCTGATATACACAAAACTGATAGATTTTTGCTAATGTCTTGTTCGTAGGCTTGAAGATGAAAAACGTGCAGTTGTAAGGGATCTTGAAGAGTTCCAGCACCAACAAGAAACCTGGTCATTGCAAAAAAGTGAATTCGAAATGAACCAAGCTGAACTGGTGGCAGAAAATGAAGAACTCAAAGTTGAACTGAAAGTAAAAATTTATATTGATTCATGTAACGGTTTCAATCTTTCCATCATTGGAACAAGTGTCAATGTAATATAACTGTTTGTTGGGAGAAATTGGCATTTTTGAAACATGTTATGGTGTTTTCTTCTCATAAACCGTGCGTGAGCCGCGTAAAATTGTTGAAATACGTTGTTTCAATTTGCCTGTAGACGAAGTGTGAAGAAGTTGAAGAACTGAAAGCAGAGCTTAAGGAGTTGAGGGATGGTACAATCAACCAAGAAACGCACACCAACACAGAAGGACTTGAGAGTGAACTTAAGACTCTAAGAACAGAGCTTGGCCAACTATCGGAAATGTTGAAAGTCAAGGTTTGTTACGTAGTTTTGTTTATTGGCAAAGTGTATTTTAACGTTTGCTCTGTTTAATACAATTCCCCTTTAAATTTCAAAACACAGGATAACCAGTTGGAGGTCGAAAAAAAGGAACTGAAGGAGAAGCAATTCCAGGTACTAATAGGAGAGTTGTAATATTTGCCATTTGCAGGTACTGATAAGATAGTTATTGGGAACCTTATTAGTTTCAATTAGTATTACGGATGGCAGTTGCTAGGATCCTTCGGTAGTGTAGGTAGAATTCTTATCAGCTCTAGATAGTGATGGTTAAGTTAAGATCCTTATCAGCTCCAAGTCCGATAGGAGAATCGTTGTGACGGCTCTTGTCAGTTGCAAGCACTGGATAGTACTATTGGGATCTACACCAGTGACAACTTCAATAGCTCAACTGTGTAGCATTAGGCCCGTTTCAAACACTGTGCTACAGTCGTACCAAGTTAGCTCGACTGTAGCACGGCTTTGGCACGACTTGGTTTCAGACGCCGACTGGTGCAACCTCGTTTCCAGAAAATCAAAACCGGTTTGACAACGTTTGTAGTTCATTTATAATTTATGCAACAAATTCAGCACGACTTTGTTGCGACTTTAGCACGGCGTCTAAAACGAAGCCGAGCTAGAGTCGTATATCACGGGTGAGCTTGCCGTGCTACACGACTTTGGCGCAGGTTCATTATAGACGCCGTGCTTAAGTCGTGCCACAGTCGAATTTGCCAAGTTCGGGTGAGTTAGCACGACTGTAGCACGGCGTTTGAAACGGGCCTTATTGATTGTCTAAGTTTGTACTTTTGTCCTTCTGTTACAAACCAGTGTTAAAAAAACATGCTATAATATTGCTGTTCTGAATAACAACCAAGTTTTTGTTACCTGTCTGGAATTTCCAGCAATTTTTTAACCTTGTATCTTTAAGGAATTTCATTGCTGTTTTTAATATTATTTGTATCATAATGTAGTCTGTTTAGTTCTTTTTGTTGCTTATTATTTGTTTATTTTGTTTTTTTGTTTTGCATGTATTCAACAATTTGTTTGTTTTCTCAAGTTGTCAACAGGTGCAGTAAGCGACAATGACAGCATACTGTTAAAACAAATAATCAACTTTATCACTAAAGGTGAAATAAATGTAAAATTTAATTAAATTAGGTCAATGAGCTATATATCTAGAGATCAAACCGCATGCTGAAGTCCTAAACATCAAGGTGACTAAAAATTTAATGTAAATAAATAAATGTTCATCGTTTTATAGTACTTTATAACCAGCAATAACAAGACAGTTTTGAAGTGTGCCGTATCTTCTGATCTTGCGTTGCTCACCACCCCGCTATGAAAGTATGTTACTTTGGAAACTAATTATAAATAAAAAGCAGTGAGTGTAAAGTAACTTTTTTCCTCAGTTCATAAGGAAACTTGGTATTTAAAGTAAGTTCTTGAGTAGCACAGTTTTTGTTTAAAGAGATAGACCAATCTTTTTGCTAAAATATATAGTTTTAAAACATAAGATAAATATTTCATTCTTTTTTTCTTTGTTCTTTCTTATCCAGGCGTAGTTACGGAAAGTTTGTCAGTATTAGCCGGTAACAAAACGAGCAAAGGACTGGGACCGAGTTTGTAAATCTCTTTTATTAAATTTTACAAACAAAAG